>VDFB02150110.1:0-32116 GCA_007258455.2 Sequoia sempervirens | reverse complement strand
TTGGTTGATTAGACGGAGAAATAAGGAGTATTTAATGATTTATTAAATATTTAATAATTTGACTTTATATTAAAGTCACTTTATTGAAATATTTAAATATTTAATTATCTGGCTTTATTATAAAGTATTTATTATACTTTATAATAAATTATTAAATGTGACTTAATGAGTATTTTATATTCATTAAAAAGTGGACGCCAATAATTAATATTTTCTCCTAAGTCTAAAAGGCGTATTAAATCATTTAATTTAAATGATTATTAAAAGGGAGTTGGGTCGAATTTCTTCAAAGGCAATATATACCTTCTCAAGGCAAAATTGAACTATCTTGATTATTATTCAATTTTATCTTTATTGCTCTGAGCATTAGAGTTTGCAAACCCTAGGGTTTCTGGCAGACGATCGTTTCTGGAGAACCAAAACTCTTCAGAGATTAGGCAGACTGAGGCTGTGCAATACTAGTTGAAGCTTGCACTTGGTGATTTCACACAGGGATCACAGACTGAGCTTATTTATTGATTTTAGCAGAGATTCACAGAGGTAATCTTCAGACAGATAAGGCGACTTCATCAGAGGACTTATTTCAGAGGTCTGGCATTATTTTCTTGGAAGTCGTACCATATTATTGCTTGCTGTACCAGGCCGTACCAGTCAGCAAAAGGGCCGTACTTTTCATGGTCTTTGGAGAAAACGTCTTCTTTCATCAGAGTTTGGTGAGTGGATCTAGGGCGCTTGGGATTATTGAAGAGTTTGCATTGTTTCTCGAGCCTGAAGATTCCTTCAATCATTCTGGCCGTACCATCATTAATTACAGCAGCCGCCATTAAAGAGAAACCAGGTTTTTTTCAATAAATTTATTGTATCTCTTTCAGATCTCCGTATTTATTATTGTACATGCTCTGGAATCAACAATAAATGATGCGCCTACTGTTATTGAGCAAAATATTAGCGTATATTATGTTCTAGAATTTTATTTGAATTTTCCAAGCATTATTTAGTAAAATCGCAACTTTTGATATTCCTCTGAAAACCTTCAAAAATACAAAAAAACGAAAATTTGCAAAAACAAACAAAAATCAATTAGGGTTTCAATTTGAGAACCACCAGGGTTCACATCCAAGGCGAGTCCGAGTCTTGTAACACTGTTTTGGATGTAGAACAATTAAGTGGTACCATAGTTAGTAATGTGATTGTTTTCTCACTTAATGCATGGTTGATATAATTGGATAATTTGCATAGAAGCAATCACACTAGACTCTTCAATCATTGAATTCTTTCAAACTCAAAAAACTGAGCAACTATGCACAAACTATGGCTCAATGAATTGTTGTTGGATGCCTCAGCTTTAAGGAATAGAATAGAAGATTCTAATGTCCACAAGACCAAGCATAGCCTATAGAAAGCAGACCCTGCTATTTTTGCTTTGTAAAGTGTTGATCTTTTGCTATTCAATTTGATAATGAACTCTCCCATTCTCTCAACCATCTCCTAGCTAAATAAATCTTGAGAAGAAGTTGCTGCTAAATTACTTATGTAGTTGATCCAGATGTCTTCGTAAGTGTTTCTTTGTTTCAACTGTTGCAGTCATGCAAAAGACAATACACTCTCTTCCTATACCTCTTTTGGGCTTTACCATTTACCTATTTCACACCAAAGATAATGCAAGCCTTGTTCTCATCAACAGGCTTTGAGGAGTTTCAGTGTCTCGACCCCAATTTTCAATAATTAATTTTTAATTTAATATTACTATTTAAATGATCACTGATCAAACTTTGTCTTATGTGCCTAACAAGAAAATACTCTCGGTAAAGAGAGAGTATCATCAAGGAGGGGATGTCTAGTCATCAGAAAAATGGTGAAAGAATCTACACACACTTAGAAAATCATATAGTTGCATTTGCATAATTTAGTTATGATTGCATCTTATTTTATTTAATAAGGAAGATTATTGTTATAGTTGCTTATTTAATTAAATGTTAGTTAATGTTAATTTCTCTTAGAGGAAATAAAAATAGTTTTAAATCATTTATTGATTTTATTTGAAATTAGAATTAATATTTATTGTTTTAAAGATAATTGTGATGCAAGTTAATAAATCATATTTGTTATTTAATATAGTTTTATTTGATAAATATGAGATAAACTTAGAAAAGAAAGCAAGATTTGGAAAATAAAACAAAGGGATAAAACAAATAGAAAAAAAAGACTTAAATTTAGAAAATAAAACACAAAAACAAAGCAAAAAAATAGGGAAAAAAAAAAAATTAACAAAAAGAGAATGATCTCTCATTCTCTCGACACACAAGATTCATTCACAATTTTTCCTTGAACCATGCTTCTTGAAACAGATAGGATGCTGGTTATTCTTCTCAAAAACAGTGCAAAATAAAGTTGAATTAGCAATTATGTGCCTTGGGCAATCAAAGACCATTGTTCTTAAGCACTTTGTTTCTTATTTTCTCATTGATCAAGTAATTTCTCTAATGTGGCTTTCTTAGAAATTGCCCATTCTGCATGATAGATTTCTTATGCTCTCTTAGCTTAATCTCAAAATCCTTCTAGTATAAACGTTGGTGGATGTCCATAATTTGTTTAAGAAACCAAATTTGGTAATATGGTGTGCTAAGAGGATGCTCGCCATGGATACAAAGTTCAGCTTCATGAATATCAGGTGCAGCTACGTGTGAGTTTCCTCATCCTTCTAATTCCTTTTTGCTTCGGAGTATTTAAAGTTTACATTGAAAATTAATTTTTATGTATGACCATCCTGCAACCGTCGCTTGGCATGAGTTAGTTGAAACCGTTTGAAAGCCGAGCCTTTGTATTTTGATCTGCATTTTGCATGCATGCCTATCCGGCACTCACAAGCTTATTTTCCTTTGGTGGATGCACTTGACCTGTTTCAAACCTCTCACTTTGGCACGGGCAGAGAGGATGCGGAATTTGTTTTTCTACCTGCCAAAGCATTGTTGCTAAAAGTTTCGAGAGCCTTTTTATCAAATCCATTTAGCATATATCATGTGGTCCATTGGTTTGAAAACTCCTTAACTTACTTATTGCAAATTAATGGAATTACCATTTGATTGCCAAATTTTCTGATTGTTTTATTTAGCAAAGCTAATATCTTCCACAAGAACATTGTCCCTGTTTAAAATGATGGTAATGGTTCACATCTCTCTGATCAACTTCTCTTGAGATGATCTCCCAATATCTCCAAACCAGGTTTAAGGGTGTCTAAAAGAGAGTGATTACGTTATTCCATGATCACCTCTATATGACAGGAAAAGGCTAGTGTTGGCTTGTTTATTCTCATACAAACTATGAGCTATTCTCAGGGGATTCTAGAATTTCATAGGAAATCCATCGCTTAGGACATACTAATTGCTTACACCCATAGACTACCAAGAAATAACAATCGAGTTAATGCCTGAAACTATCACGTTCGAAGAATAGATGGAAAATGCTAGTTAAACATTCTATTTGATGCTTATATTTCGTAGAAGTTACTTAAACTTTTGATCTTTGTGTATGTTGGTACTCATTCCTTGCTTTTGTCTTGTTTAAATAAAAGAGTTTTTTTATATCATTATGATCTTCTTTATTTTGGGTTATTATCTGACATCGATAAGTTAGGATTGACTTTGAGGTTCTTTCTGTAGATTCATTTTTCTGCAGTGATTATAAAATATGACACAAACAACTGTTTAGGCATTTGTATTTACATCTGCAAAATAAGTTTCCCAATTGGGATGCAAATGTTAGATAGTTTTGTTTGGGTCATTTTTCTTACAGCAGTCTATCGTGATGTTATCCTCTTATGCTTTGTTTTTGTTGTATCTAATTGCACGTAGTTCTCAGTATTTTGGTTTCAATGCTTTTTGCCAATAGTCTATCTCGTTGGGTTATGAATTTCGATAGGTAATAGAATTTTGTTTATTAATTTTTCTATTTGATGGAACTATCGGGAACAGAACCTTTAAAACTTATATCAATAATTTTATTAATGATACTTTTGTTTTCTTTTAAAGTCTCATAGTTATGTGAATAATCTATGTTTGACTTAGAGAAACAATTGAAAAGAAAGTTCACCACTTTAATATTTTATAGCTCTAATATCTCATAATAGTGATATTTTGAACTTAGTCATCTTAACTTCAAAGTTTATTTCATTTACGATTTGGTAGACTGTATAAACTTGCTAGCTTGAATTGAGATAAAATTGTTGGTCGCATCATTTGTGTTTCTAAGGGAATGGCATATTCATATTTAATATACTTTCAAATTCTAGAATTTAGGAAGAAAATAGTCTTCCAATTAATTTAAATAGAAAGAATGTTTTGTCAACATTTGAATTTGTCTTATGGGAAATAATATAGGTCAATAATTGAACTTGTGAATTTGATTTAAGTAAGGGTTAGGAGAATTAATGTTTTCTTAGAAGTGAATCCTTGAATTAAAGACCTCTTGGCTATTGATTTAGCTAGATAAGTATCTCATTATATTCTTGGTAATCTTTTGAGAAACCCTTGATGGGCACATCAAGTCAATTAGTTGTGAAGTTAGGTTCCTGAATGTAAAATATGATCATGAGAAGGTAGATCAAACTTTGCCATTATGTAGGTATCTTAACAAGCACAGAATTGAATATGTTTTTTTTTGTTAGTATAAACTACCACCATATGATCATGACTTATAAGATCTTAGGAATGTCTCTTAAGAGTGTTGTGAGATAGATAGACCTCAGATGCCTATTACCATCTCATATGGAGTAAACTATTAACTTGAATTATTGGTTTCATATTAGACTTTCATATTGTTTGCCAAATTAGATGTTCTTGGGATGAAGTACATTTTAGAAGTTATATATGCACTTTCTTTTTCTACATTGTTGGAGGATGAGACCTAGGTTGATCTTGATACATAAATGTTATGTAGAGCAACAGAGTGATCCTCTGTAGTTGATGGCTTTATCATTCAAAAATGTGTGATGAAGTTGTAAATGGTCATGTCGGTGAGACAGTTTGATCATTGCTTGTGAGACATCTTGTAACTAGTGAGGCGTTCTGTAGCCAGTGAGGCTCTACTAGTGAGGCATTTCATTAAGCCAGTGAAGCATTTTTACAAGTGGTTTTTCATCCCTATGAGGGTTTTCCGCTCATGAAAATCACTATGCTATGGTTCTTTTGTGGATGCATTTATGATCTTGCTATTTCCTTAATTTGCATTACAACATTCAAATTTATATGTATTGCTATTGCATTATCTTTGTGTAAGCCTACACAACTAAATTTTGTAAAGGCACGGCCTTGTGTTGATAGACATATTGACTCAGTAATGTATGTAATACCATTTGAAAATAATGATGAAGTTATTTAATTATTTCCTTTTAGCACCATTTAATAATCATCTTACACTATTTCGGGAATTGATTTGCTTATCGGAGGTTTTTTTTTTTTAGTAAGTGAGATTTGCGGGCTTTACATTTAGATCAAATTTATGTAGAGCCATAGATGTCATAAAAGAAACACTGGATTTTCCTCACACCCAAGTTCAGTACATGGAGCCTAATTGGTTGATGATGACAAGCGCCTTGCGTATTGTCCCTGATGATCCTTACATCCCAGGTAATATCACAGGAAATGTTTGACTTCAATTTTGCTGATTTATAGTTGTATCTTCACCTCTTTTCTGTCATACTTTGTATGGTCCAATGACAGGGTATGTTCTGCTTGTGTTTAACTTTAATATGTAAGAACCGCAATACAGCACATTGAGGTTCCATAATTTTGAGGCTATAGGCAAGTCAAATGCTACCATCACTAATGGCTTCTCTGTAATACTTTATCATTCTGCTTATATTGGCAGGATTTTAAAATTAGTGTATCCAATAAAACAATGAACAATATCACCAAACTGCAGCAAAAATGCACTGTAAACCTATATATATATATATATATATATATATAATCAAATTCAACAAATTTTCCCACGTACATTGAGTCATTACATTAAATGCTTATTCTTATTATTGACTCCTTGACCTAGCTTTCCTCATACATTTAGATCCCCATCTCATTTATCTCTTTCAAGTTCTCTTCTGCTTTCACATGCTCAAAAACTAAAATAAGCTACAACATAATAACATAAATTATGAAGAGAACCTCAACTTAACACATATATGATGGCAATGAAAGGAAACAGCTTTCATAATAGAAATATAGAGCACTCAATGGATTTACAAATACTACCATGACTATCAGAATTCTGCATCTTGGATCCATTGCTCCACTTGTCCACCATTTGTGACCATTTATTATATAGTAATCGCCTTCCCTACAGCAAGCATAATTTATTGATATCCTTTAGCTGTTCACTAAAATCAATGGAATGAATGAGCAAAGTAAATAAGAAATCAGAGCGGGGCATGGCCATAAAATATTCTCATAAACTTAGTGAGTGCAATACTCTTTCACTAGGATACATAGAGAAGCTCCTAGAGCAATACCCTTTAAGAGCATCAATCATTACTTTCGACAGAAAGTTCAAAGTATAAAACCAATGTATTCATGAATTGACAATGAATGGTAACTAAGCTTCCAATTCTAGAATGGCATTGAGACAAACAGGTTCATACTAGCACACAAACACACCAACTCTTCATCAGTATAACATCAAAAGAAAGAGCGTAAGAGATAACACAAAAACAAATTTGCTAAAACAAAATAACAATTACTTTGATAGCAGCCAGAACATGTAGACAAAAGCCTAAGAGATAAACATAATGCAATGATGCTTGTTAGTGTTTTAGTTTGTTTTTTGCAAGACAACAAAAAAATAGAATAGTGTGTGAGGATAAACCTCTCTTCAAATTGTGTGGGGAAGCGCCCTGATCTCTAAACTAAAACTAAACACTAAGATAAACTAACCCTAGACACCATACTATAGACAAGATTTATAAGTATCAAAACTATACAATTTTCATTAGGTTTAACTTTAATGAAATGAGTACTTATCAATATTTTTAACACAAACAAGCATCAAAGTAATAGTAGTCATGTCTTGCAAGCAAGATTTTAAATATTACATAATCTAAAAGCACAAACAATAACACCTTCCCACTCAGGAAAACAAAGACCAACACTTACAGTAAAAACAAATAATGGGAAACAACAATACATGAATTACACTGGTTCCAAGAATTAAACATGTAATGCCCCTCTGAGTGTCTCCTTGTTAGTTTTATCTGCTGGTCATGCTTCTGACCGAACTTCGTGTTGATGTTGGTATTTGATAGATAAACGTTGTTTTGGCTCGATTAATATTTTGATTAATTATTATATTAGCATTAAAGTTTATTGAAGTTATAGGCATTGTGATAATTGAATACAAGCTTTTATATAATTTTAGTATTGATAAAATAAATAAATTGTAGTGCAAATGAAATTAAAAGGATAAGTTAAAATTAATATAAATATATGTAGTAAAGCTATGGTATATGATAAATTAACAATTTAAAGAAATAAAATGATAAGTTAATTACAAAATGGATTTTTAAATAAATAGAAACAATGGTGGAAGTAATAAAGGAGAATACGACAAATGCATCAATATGTCAGCTTATGGAAGGTCTAAATAAGGTTATGGCATGAAACAGTTTTGTAACCGCCATGCATGAGTAAATGTGATCTTTATGAAGATTCTCTGTATCTGAAAAGAAACGCTATCAAGGAAGCACCCTCTTACAGTAAGGATAATAATTGAAACCCATTACAAGCTTATTTTGGAAAAAAGGCTCCGGCGTATGCATTTAATAGTAGTTCGGCAACAAAATGGGATGGCCAATTGCGGTGACAATAGAAAAAAGTTGTGAAGGGACTTGCAATTACAGTTCCGAGAACGAGAGAAGCAAAGAAGGCTGTTTGGAGCGACCGGAAAACTGAGAGATCGAGCATTTCCTTGTCCTGCCAAGGTTTCGATACAGGCATGTCTTTTCTCTTTAAGTTGAAGGCAGTAAATATTGTTTCAATGCTAATGTTTGGGTGTGAATGTTTACCAAGATTCGATAGGCTGCCTGTTAGGTATCTTATTCTGGAAAAAGAATAATTTGATTTCTTAACGTTTCTACCAAAATTCTTTAAGTTGCTTTTTATAGTATTTGTAACGCCATACTTGCAGACCTGTGTATTCGGTCCTTCCTTTCCTCTATCCCATGAGTGGTAATTAATTCCTTGTATTGCATGTTTATATGTTGAGCACTCAATATTTTGACTGCCATACAAATTACCACAGGCCATGATTATCAAACCAGCATCGTTATCATTCCCTGTTGATAGATATGGTCGTGTAAATTAGCCCTTGATGTTGGACTATTTCGATCAGCCTGTTTCTTGTATTCTACAGATACGTATTTGGGTAGTAATTGATATGCACATTCTCTGCTTGGACGTCGCTTCTCCTTGTGCTATTGCTGTAGGTAGCTGCTATCTTGTTTGCTCTGGCATGGGTCTGCCTAGAAACCTTGAGTTGACTGTAAATAGTTCGATATCTCAGATCTATCATTATAGCTCTTGATTTGTACAGTGGGATTGACACAGCTACTTCTCCATTTGAGAATCGTTCTATGAGTACACTGCGGGAGATTCGAATGGAGTTTCCCTTTTGGTTGCGTTTTGTTTAGTCTTGTTTTGTGTCCTCCCTTCTTGCGTTGCTTTAGATTACCATTGCTCCGGTGTAGGCAGTGAGTTCGTGGAAATGGTTGTGGTATCAGGCCTTACACTTGTCAATGCATCCGACCCTTGCATGTATGCTCATTTCTGTTGCTCTCATGCTATTGCTGGCAGCAACGATTTTGGGAAAGTTTGTGGGGTCTGGATTCTCACCTACCAATTGTTCTTACCCAAAAGCTTCATTAGTCATGATTTCTTGTTCTAAAGTACTATATGTATCACGAATTTTAAAACGAATATTCTAGTCCTTCTTCTAGATAACAGTATTTTAGTTGATAGTAATTATTTATACATATAAATATATATATATACAAATACATATACCGATACTTGTGCATATATATATTTGTACATATATATTTATATATGTATATGCATACATGAATATAATTGTAGCTTAATTTGTACACTCACTATGAATTTAGGTAGTTGGAGTATGCTGCCTTAATTTTCTTTTTAAATGGTTATGTTAGTTGATTTTGCTAAAATCAAATAATTAAAAGGATTTGATTAAGTAAATTGGTTAGATTTATCTTTGCTTATATTATAGCATGTTATTCTCATTTAGAATTGTTCTATATGATCACTATGAATTAATTATTGAATATCTAATGAGATAAATTTTATTCATAAAGAAATCTCTAATAAAGTTACTTTAAAGAAAGGCATTTTGATAGTGGAACAATTGTTTGTTGATGAATTGGTATTTTGTGAGTTGCATTCGAAATGTATTAGGGCTATTAGCTAATGTCTGATAATGAGACAGTAAGAATGTTACTTGATGCGTTATTATTTTCTTAGTAAGGACTAAATGAGTATCCAATATGATTGATTAGGTCGTTCTTAAGATGATTGATTAGATTGTTGACTGTTTGTTTTGGATTAGTGGAGTTAGGGTGAATTTGTTATTGTGCAAAATGGAAGTAATGTTTAGTCTATGGAATAATTAGGTTGTGAAACAAAGGCTGTGAGTATTGAATACCGTGTCATCTATTGATTTATGAGGTTAATGTTGGTTGATTTTGATTTTGAGTTGATATTGACTTTATGGTTGGTTTGGTATCAAATTGACTGTGTTAGTTGGGATGTTGCCACTCACTACTTTATTCTTGTTGACTCGTTAATTGTGGATTGAAATTAGTCTGTTGAGATCTTGTTGATGTTGCCATTTCAATGGGAAACCCTTGTATTAGCATTTTGTGAGTCTTCCAAAGATTAGAAGGGATCTGGTTTCTTCTTGCAAGAGTTGGTATGGGGATCCGATGACCTAGGAGGATCGCCTTGGGTAACCCATATCAGGCCTAATGTGATTATTTGAGTTTTATGTTGTTTCACCTATAAGCGGGTGGTTTTATGATTCTGTCACTTTGATGATGGTTGATGATACACTTGATTTGAGTTTATGTGGCTTGAGCCTCGCACTTGAATGTGGTTTTCGTTTCTTTGAAATTCATTCTAGCGTGAGATGGTGCATGCCTCACCTGGTATAGTTATTTGTTGGATTTGGTTATTGTGTGAGTTGGCTTGCCTATTGTGATTTTGAGATATTGTTGTTAGTTGGGGGAGTGGCTCTCAATGGGGGTCCAACGCCCAAAGTCGTTGGTCCAAGGTAACCCTTTGGAGTTTAATCAAGTGATAACTTAATTAATTAACTAGAGGGTTGGGTAGTTTCCACACATTAATTCAGATAATGTAGCCTCGCTCATGGGCCCAAGTGCTCGTTTAGGCTTGGGATGAATGGGAAGGCCTGGAATAGCAAGATCAACTGCCTTACCTCTGCATAGTAATCTTGCAAGGTAGGTTGATCCCACATGGCGAGCATGGGGGTCCAGCGGCTAGTAGAGGTTACCAGGGTAACTCAGGATGAGGGTTGGCAGCCTAGGAAGGTTACGCTAGGGTAACCCGTGTCTACCTATGCGATGACACTCCACCCTTAACAACCTTGTATTGTGTTCCCCTCTACTTGTTCTTGAGCCTCTGGAAGCGGACATTGGCATGTGTATGTTGATGCTTGTTATGTTGTCTTATGTTGGGTCTTTCTTGTGTTGGTAACATCTTGTGCTAGTTATTTCTCGTGCTGAGGTTACCATATGTTATTTTTGTTCTTGATGTGAAGGCTTTTTATCCTTGTTTTGTTTGATGGCTTCGTTGAGGCCTTTCTTGTCTTCTCCTAGCACGGGGGGTGGGCCTTCGGGTCCACGTGGTCGGGTGGAATGTGCTATGCACCCCATTGGGTCCCCAGCCGTTGAACGAGTTGTGCAGAGTTGAAGCCAACTACTGTGACACCAAAGATATTCTAGCATTGATCCAGTCTTCCTGTTTTGTACTCTCGCATATCATTGTATATTCTCTGTTATTGTACTTTTCCCGTACATGTTGGGAAGTACTATTGTAATGATGTAATCCTTGAGCATTGTAACTTCATGATATTAATGTATTGTCCATGTTCATGTTATCTTTGGTTACTGGTATCTTTCATGTACTGTAAAGATGTTGATATAGATAGTAATGCGGTCATGTAACCCCAAGGGACTTGTTATATGTTGTACATGTATTGTTTCATTTCAAGTGGTGAATGTTAATGCTGCATATTTGTTACTTAAAAAAAAAAAAAAATTGTGCCATAAATGTTAGCTGTGGTTGTTTCCTTTGGGGTTATGTGGCGGGGCATTACAAAACAATTAAGTTGCATACAAAGACAAAACCCAGGTAAACAAATAACCTCAATACAAAGTTTGTGAAATATACCAGACCAATTTTTTTTGCAATTTCACATTGTTTACTAGACAAGCATTTCGTCAAACAGTTTGTATGTATCCAGATATTCTGAGTTTGTGCTTGGGATCACTTGCAGAATTTGTTCAACTTTTCAATTGTAATTCACAGATAATATTTAACTTAATATACGTAATACATTGCAATATAAACTCATTCATTTTTTCCATGACTGAAAATAAACATTACGCTGAGAAGTGATAGAATTAAATATCATTTCAGAAGTACAAAGAACACATAACTTAGTGATTCCAAACTCCTTCGAACTGCCTTCCTTAGACTGTACAGCGCCCCAAATAGTAGTATGGCTGCATTGATAATGATTGTATTAAAAATATAGATGAAGTCGACTCCCCCCTTTGTCTTCCAGCTGCACTGACCAGGAACCCATAGGATGTGAAAGGAACATTAAACTTTATTCAGAGAATCTCTTTTCCTTATGGCAGCGCTCCTTCATTACTAGTAGTGTGTGCCCCAACACTCAAACAATTTATATTTTAATTCATTAGCACCCAAATTCCACATACGGCCTCATTAATAACTATACGATACCTTTGTTATAGTGGTATGACACTTATGATAATGGTTGTGGCTCTTTTAAAAGGTTGCACTTAGCTTGGTAAGGCTAACAAGCCAATATAGTAATTATTGACTCCTTTTTCCTTAAATAGTATGGCTCCATTCAATGATTCAACATCTTCACAAACATGTACAGTAGGTACCAGGTAATCAATAATAGAATAAAATGAGATGTCTAGAGCCAATATTAATATTACCTTATTTTACCTTTGCAAATAGCATCTCCATAAATCCTTGAAATGTCTTTAACAAAGACTTCACAAATTTCTCAAACTCCTACGTTGAATTCCCAATGCGAAACTTGAGTGACTCCACCAATAACCAACTAGAGTAGATAGTTTCACTACCAAAACTAATTGCCCAAGGTTTCAGTCCTAGGGTTTACTCTCCAAAATCCCAATAGATAAAATAATCCAAGCATAGTGAAAATGAGCTCCAAAATCTTCTTTTATCAAAAAACCCAAAGAACTTTCCCGAAAGCCTTTTTAAATTCCTACCTTTTAATATTTCATTAAGTCACGATAACAAAGTGACTTTAATATTTCCCCTTTAATATTCCACTTAAGTCACTTGATGTTGTTTTATTAAATTAATTAAATAACATTACCCTTAAAATGCACTTTATTGAATAATATTAAACAATTAATTTAAATTATTCCCTTACTACCAAACTTTAGCCTATGGGAATAAAATAGGCTAAGTGGTCTCCTGGGCTACTCCTCCAAAGGAGACATTACAATTTCATGGTAGAAACTACTTTGAATTCAATTAATGGACATACACATTAAACCAACTAAATAACAATTTCTACAGCATATGTATATTGTCCATCCTTTTAAATGTCTTGTGCTCAAAGCACTTATTTATAGATTACAATACCACAATTTTTGGGATTTTAGAATAATTATAAATTATTCCAAAATCAAACTTTAAAACAAAATGCTTAAAAGCTACAAAAAAGTAGGAAAGAAAAGAACTCTAAAACAAAACCAATCTAAAAAACAAATTAAAAAAAAAATCCTAAAATTTGGCTCCCCTCTTCACGCAAAAATAAGTTGGATATGGCTATTGCTAAAATAGCAATATTGTGCACAAATAACCTATGTAATTTTGTCATTGTGCCAAGTGACTTCCCTTGCGTCGTAGGCATAGACTCCTATGTTCGCCTAGACGATGTGGATGGTATCTCCCCTGTTGATGTGGTTGATGTGAGGGATGGCTTTGATAGGGAGTATTTGGGCTCTCGAGGATTCTCTTCAAACAAGGAGGAAGAAACTCTCCTCGAAATTCTTCTAGAGGCCCGTCTTGCTATGTCTTCTACAAGGTGTGATTTGATGGATGTCGATGAGAATGTTCCTCTTCTAGCAATGTGGTTGGAAGCCCAACAATCAATTGTTGATAAGCATGGTGTTCTGGGGTTGGGGTCTACTATGCCAGTTCTAGCTAGGAATAGGTTGTTTGATGTCAGTAACTCTCTCAAAGGGGCATTCTTCTGCCCCCTCCCAAGAATCTTTTTCCTCTGCTTGAGGTGGGTTTGCAAATAAATCATCTTGTCTCATCTCCCTTTCCACCACATTGCCTTTCTCTGTTACTAGCATGTGTGAAATGGAGATTGTGCCTTCTCCTCCCCATCACGAGATGTTGGAGTGCAACTTTGTGGAGGTCTCGCCTTTTGTGGATCCTCATTCTCCCATTCTTCAAAACTCTATTTTATCTATTCCTAATGAGTGGATTGACAGAGCTACTGTTGGTTTATAGTCTTCTCTTGTTAGAAGATTTTTGGGACATAGACCAAACATTGATTATATTCATATTTGGGCGTCTAAGGTTTGGGTTGCTTCTAGTCTCTTGAGTGTGAAGGCTTTGAAGAATGGGTTCCTTCTTTTCTTCTTCAATTCCTATGAAAGTTGCTCCCGAGTTCTTTTGGGAGGTCCCTAGTTTCTCGGTAAGGTATTTCTTCATTTACAAAGATGGTCTGTTGGGTTTGATGTTTCCAAAATTAACTTCGTCCCAATTTGGGTTTGTCTCCCAGAGCTCCCTTTGGAGTTCAAGGATGAAAGTATTATTCATGGCATTATTGAAGCCATTAGTCAATTTATTACTATTGATGATGTCACAAAAGCTAGAACAAGTTTTATTTATGCCAAATTTTTTGTTTCCATTGAGGTTGGTTCTTGTTGTGACCTTTTCACACATCACCCCATTCAAAATGGGGACCCCTAAATTTTGCTCCGTTCCTCGTCTTTTGGCTTTGGTTTTGTCTCTCTCTCTCTTGTCTCTCTCTTCTGCTGTCTGCCTTTCCGGGTATGTGCCCGCCTTTGAGCTTAAACGTGAGATTTTGGCTAAGTCTATAGAATTAGGGTTTTGAGTTTTCTGGTCAATTTAAAGTCAAATGGAGGTAAGTTGGAATCTGAGCTCACGTTGCAGTCAGCATGCCCCAGCAAAATTTCATGAAGTTTCGACAACTTACTATTTTTAGTAAGTGTGCAATTCAGGGCATTTTCTTAGCACTACTGAAGTTCTCTTAGTCACACTACATCCAAAACATGTCAGGCTGCTCGTCTGCAAATTTTGAGCTGAAACGGACAACTTTCTATTTTTAGCAGTTCAGGTTCAGGAGTAGATTTTAGGGTTTATATGCGAAGTTTTTCAATGTATGTTTGGAGATTCTTTCTGGGTTTTTTGAAACCTTAGCGACGATATAACATGCAAAATGAGATGATAACTTTCAGATTTCAGTCGTCCGAGTCTATTTTTAGGGTTTGCATGTCAGGGTTTTCAGCGCATGTCGAGTGATTCCTTGTGGGTTTTTCAAGGGCTTCGCAGTGGTGTGACATGCAAAGTGAGATGACCAGTTTTCAAAGACTTACTATTTTTAGCAGGTTCGTTCCGGCACCTGCCCAGTGCATCAGAACCACAAACAGGGCGAAGTGCAACAAAAACGAAGTCAAACGGAAGTCATTTGATATACATGCAAGTCAAATTAGGGTTTCTAGCTTCGGGACCCAAAATGAGGGGTAAAATGTCAGAATTTTCGAAAACCGGTGTATCCCACTACGATCAGCATCTTTCAAGCTATCCACTGGTAAAATTTGAAGGCATTCGGAGCACTTACTATTTATAATAAGGCGTTCCAGAAACAGGCTAAAAATAGTAAACCAACAACAGATGGCAGTGTGAACAGGCAGGTCATCCGATGAGGAGCACGTCATTCAAATTTCAAGTCAAATGGAGTTGTGGAGGTCTCAGAAACAGTCAATTGCTATAAATAGTAAACCACCTTTAGAAATTGGCTAAAAATAGCAGGCCAGCTCAGGATGGCAGTGTGAACAGGCCAACTAGGTCATGAGGATCCTGTGGCTAAAATTTCGAATCAATTTGAGCTTCAGAGATGTGAAAATCAAAGGACTTACTATTTATAGTAAGTATTGAGCTGGCAGAAGGGATGATGAAATAAAAGCTAAGTCTGAAGCTTATCCACCTTGACCTCCTAAATGCGCCCAAGATGACTGGTAGAGGATTGAAAATTTCCAAGTCTGGAGGTTCATCCTGCTCCACTCCCAAAATGCGCCCAACCTGTCTTGATGCCATGAAAATTTTTCTAAGTCTAGAAATTCGTCCTGCTAACCCCTCCAAATGCGCCCTCATGCTAAGAAGGTGATTAAAAAAAAAAAAATTGCTAAGTGTTGAGGTTCATCCTGCTCCATACCTCAAATGTGCCCGCTTCAAGTCAAGATGTTAAAAAAATTTCTAAGTGTTGAGATAAATCCTCCTACACATGCCAAATGCACCCACTTCACCAGGAGGAGATAAAAAAAAAAGTTTTAACTGTTGGATAAGTCCACCTCCACATGCTAAATGCGCCCTCAAGGTGATGGAAGCTGAAAATTTTTCTAAGGCAAAGACTTAAGTCCACCTCACCCTTGAAAATGCGCCCATGTCAAGAGAAGTAAAAAAAAAAAAATTCTAAGTGTTTAAAATATCCTCCTCAGCATGCCAAATGTGCCCTCATCATCAAGCATGCAAGAAGAATCTAAGGCATGAAGTTATCCTCCTCTCACCCCTAAACGTGACCATACAAGAAGAAGGGTCAAGGCAAGTCAAAGGCGTTCAAGGCAAGTGAAGAAAAAGCTGAGAAAAGACAAAAGGCGTTGTTAAGTCCTCCTTGACCCCTTGAATGCGCCATGCAAGATGAGGACAAATAGAAAATATTCCAAGGCGTGGTAAAGTAAGTCCTCCTACATAGGGGAAATGCGCCCAACTTGCCTTGAGGGTGATAAAAAATTCTAAGTCAATGGTGTTGGTGTTAAGTCCACCTTGGCATGAGAAATGCGCCTAAGGATTAAAGATGGAATGGGAGGAAGACATAAAGTGCCAAGTATTTAAAATTCTTTCCAAACCTCTCAAGTACGCCCAAGCTAGTGATAAGGTGAGAAATTTTTTCTATATGTTAATATTTAAATTCCACCTTCCTTAGAGAAAGTACACCCAAGCTTGTAGGAGGATGATGAAATTTGTTCAAGCATGAATAAAGTTGGTGGGGATGAGTCAGAAAGTGTCAGCTTCGTGAGGTTGATGAAGATTTTCATGGCAAAGCAGGAAAATACGCCCAAATGTGAAGATGAAGAATAAAATTGTTGGCAAAATATTTTTCTAAGGTTTAAAATTCAAAAATTAAGCGTACCCCTTCGTTTGGAGACACATGAATTCGACGCTTTCTGAAAGGAATTTTCTTCTGGGTATTGGACGTCTGCGATGAGGAATGGATTTCAAAGTGTTCCACACTTCGCCGAGGCCTATAGGATGGAGATTCTTGACTAGCACAGATTGATAAATTTTCTAAGGGGAAAATTCAAAAAATTTCTAAGGCAAAGAATAAATGATGTTTTTGAAGATAAAATGCCTCAGGTGATGAATTTGAGGTTGGTTGCCTAGGTGAAATTGATCGAATTCTTCATGAAAATAATTTTTCTTGAGTTGGATGAAATGTGGTGGCCTTGGTGTCATGTCCCCCGAAATTGTGACACTAAGATATATAGTATCAAGAAGCAAATAAATAAATAAAACGTATATAAGAGTATTGGCAATAATAAATATAAGCAAATTATAATTATCCAAAGATAATGGTATAATTACCGAATATAAAATAATAATAATTATTATTATTATCATATTAATAATTTACTCATTATTATCTAAAATCACAATTATCATAATCACAATATAAATATTATAGAATGACCCATATTATAATAATGAAACTAACAAATATGTGAAAATTATAAATATCACTAATATGATTAACTACTCTAAAGAAATATGAGATAATAAATTATAAATCATAAAATATAAACAAACAAATATAAATTATAATTTATAATATATGAATTAAGGCAAACCGATGGCAGCCTAAATTAAGAAAAGACAATGATTTCCAAACATATATGCTTTGGCTGAAATTGCAACCCTTAAAGCAAGACATCCCTTTTGGGAAGAGGTGCAAAGGGGTTTAAATATCCTTATATGTAGCAATCAGAAGATACGAACTTTTATGGACTGATTTATATATAAAATATTATACTATATGAAACGTGATTGGAGTATATCGGTGGGAAGAAGTCAGGAAATATGGAGAGAAGTTACGCTGCAAGGAAAAGGAAAGTCGCATTCTCTCCATCTTTCATCTATTTAAATTGCACTCCCTCGAACGTAATTTGTTATATTATATGCTTGCATACTGGCTACGTATTCTTCGTTTCAAATCTCTCTTTATCATCTGTATTCCTTAATGTATTATTTAGTTGACTGTATCTATCAAGCGCTGGAAAGGGATTAAGGAGAAAATGAAGAGAATAAGGATATATTCTATAGTGGGGAGTGTAGCCGCTGGCTGAGTAAAAGAGAGAGGATTTGCAGATCGCTATATCTGGTACGTGTTATTTATTATAGGTAAGGATGGTGAGGTATTTCATATAAATAATGTTTACAATGAGATGATAATATTTGATATATAATGTTATTTGATTATTAATTATATTAGAATGTGATATTATGTGATGCATAATATTATTTAAGATATTATCCCTAGAATGTAATGTGTGTGATGAGCAATATTATTCATGATAATATCATAGGGATGTAAAAATACTTGGTGTCTAATATTATTGTCACTTGGATGTTAATGATATTTGATATCATAGATAATTAAAATTTATTAAATAAATGATAATAAAGGAATGGACTAAGAATTTAGTAATGGTTGGCATTAATATATATATATATATATATATATATATATGATAATTGTAAATATATTGAATACAACATGTTACCTGTGAATTAAATTCATATGCTGATAAATACATTCTTGGTAATTGGTAAGTATATATTTTTACATATATATTAATCTTCATATATATATATATTAGTATTCATAGCCACATCATGAAATGATAAGCAAATACAAAATAAACGAATAAAATATATAATAGTATAATATAGTATCTATGACTATCCAATAATGATGCTTGCAGCAATTATTGAGCCTTATAGGTGATAATAAATCTAGTATGATAAATGGTTTTCTCTTTGGAATTTGATAGACGTTTAATAGCTACCCTATGTACTTACGAAATTATATAGAAGGATCATAAGAGTGATACGGAAGGAATAAGTACTCCTTTGACAAGAAGGAAATGTTTATGTCATCTTTGATCTTATTAGTTATTATCACTGAAACTGATTGATCTTTAACGTTTCTAATGTCTCCTTGAGGAACACTTTGAGTGCAAGTTTTAGGTCGAAGTGCTCCCAATAGAAAGGGGTCATTACACTTGGTGAGGTGAAATGAAAACGGAAGCTCAAGTTTCCAGATGTGCTCTAAGGGGGATAAATGATAATGTGGGAATATTCTAAGGCAAGAGGAATTTAAAGGCAAAAGTTGTGTTGGAGGAAAATGATGCACCCTATCAGATGAAGAGATCACTCAAACCTTAAAGATCAGAGCATAAAAATCAGATGAGTAAGGTAAATTTGTATTATGAGGTGTTTTGATGTTCTTCCTTTTGTCTGTTTTGCAGGATGAACGTCGAGGTCAAAGCACGATGACTTGAGGTGATGGAGCAAACAACCCAAAACAACGTTGTAACCTTGGAAGGGATGAAATTATGTGTTTCGGGCTCCTCCACGAAATCTCAGTTGCACCCAAAACATGAAAGAAGGTTGCAAGAAATGGCTAAGTGTTGAAGCCTAGTATGTGCCCTACTCAAGTGGCAAAGAAGAAATGTTTAAGTTCAAGACAAGAAAATCTTTCAAGTCCAAGATAGAGGAAAAGATGAAGGCCTAGGCGTTGAAGACCGACAACATGACAGATTGAAGAACAAAATAGAGGAATCACTCTCAAGTGTGAAGTCTTTCGATGACCCAAAAGATGTTCTCCAGCGTGCTTCGTATAACTCAAAATGCAAACAAGTTTATAAGTTACAGCCTTGAAGTTTCAAGATTGAGAACGTGCCTGCCATACCAATCTAGGAAATTGAAGAAATGTTGACTAGACTTATCCAATTTGCAGTCAAGAAAAAGAACAAGAACAGTGTGAACACATTTCAAAACAAGAATCTTCTAGAGGATGGTGGCCATTAATTGCTCATTTATTACCCCTCTTCTTTGTGGCAGTTTTTAGGGTGAATCTTGTTTAGGGCTGAGGTGGCTCGATCTGAGCCATCCATCTAATTGTAATCTGGGCCGTCCATTGGACTTGGCCAGCTATATAAAGGGGCATCCCCCCTCATTTGTAATTCAGTAGACAGTAGAGCTTAGAGATCAGACTAGAGAGTAGGGCAGAGACACTTTAGTTGTAATAGCTTAGCATAGCGTAGTTTGAAGGAGAAGGAAAGTTTTCCTTTGAAAACTTTGTAAGAGATTGTTGCGAAAAACTATTGTAATAAAAGATCTTTCATTGAATGGTGAATTCATATTTGTTATAAGAAGTTAGCAAGGTTTCTTCATCCCTCCTACTTCAAGTAGCATAAAGTAGCGTAATTTCATTTTCATGCAAGTAGATGATAGTTGTGGATTCGTGGTGTTAGTCAAGACAGCTTCATTTTTATCCATACCACTAGCAGCTTGTTGACGGCAAGTTTGCCTTGTGTGGTCAACTGGAAAACATTACAAACTTAACTTCGATTGTGATTCATGTGTTTGTATGCGTCATTCTGATGGTACTTGCATGTTGAGTTATAATTTGAAAACCTCTTGTCACTCCCTTGAAGATTGCACCGACTTTGTGTAAGTTGTCCAACGTGAGGCGGAGCAGAATTTGGTCGAAGTCTGTCAAGATTGATCCCACGTCCCATCCTTAGATAGAGCATAAACTTCTTAGGCCCTACACTCATTTTAAATTCAGTTCACTTCTGGTTAGCGTTAGGAAATTTGCACTTACCTGCCAAATCATCTGAATTACATGAAAGCCCTTAATCTGCTGTCTGCTATCAGCTGCCGAACAATTGTGTAAGTCCCATTGAAATACCAGCAAAAACACATCGAGCCAACTGAGGGTATTCTATTGCACTGAAGGAACCTTGGAGTTGAACGCATGAACTCTCATAATCTTAAAGCGTGATGGATACTTTGATCAGAGAGAATAGGGTAGCCATTATGGCGACTTTATTAAATGTTGAACGATCCGCGAGAAAATCACATCCTTGATTAAGGCTGCCGCCGGTGTTAAGTTGTCCTCTAGGCTTGGGGAGTGCAGGGCAAAAAGCTTCTGTAATGAGCCTTGCTTTCGGTGATCTAATTTTCCTAATTTGCTGCTTGTAATTTTGTCAAACAGTTCATGTGCAACCTTGTAACTTGCTGATGTAGTGTTTCAGTTTGAAGTTGCTTGATAGAAATGGATACTAAGATTGATTTAAACACTTCTACAATGCCCACAATCTGATCTACATGCAATATGCAATTCTTTTTGGATTTTCAATGCAAATATATGAGAAACTAGGAATGCAATGTTTAGCTACAGCAAGTAGACATTATGTTAAACACTTGCCATGCATCCTATCATTTACAATTTCATTGCAAGAATATCTATTGTAATCAGCAACTTATATCTCCACTATTATTATGAATGCATCATTACAATGATAATAACAAATGGCCAAGACTCTTGGCAAAGTACATATGAATAAATGCTTAGGTCTGATATAGACTGTCACCTACAGCCGTACCTCCTATTATGCAATTAAATGACATATAATATGCATGAAACAAACAAAGGAACCTGGAAATGAAGTTGCCTATTGCTGTTTTTGAAGAAGCAATCAATATCATATCATAATATGCCTCCTTGTGTGCAGATTGAACCCTGGACCAGTCGCCCCTGTTGCAGATGAAATGGCAGATATAAAATAATTTGGAACCTTTGAGCACTTCAAATCACCTTCCAAAGGGTCGTCCCTCCTCCTCAAACCAAGCGCCACCCTCCCTGAGTGAAATCGAAATTTATTGGAGGCTCCTCATGCAAAGTCGTAGCCCTTGTATGCTGACATGATCTTCAGTTATGCTGATATGGAAAAATCTGAATCTTTCACTAATTTGATCTTTTCCAAAAATACATCAAAATGAGAAGACCTCTCAACCAAAGAGTAACTCTATATTTCTCCACTAAACTTGCTTCCAAAATTGGCCCTTGGCCACAAATTTTGCCCAATGAAGTGACTGAAATATCACCTCCAATCTGCAACCCTTCAAGAGATATTTCACTCCCTCAGTTATGCTATCAATGGGAGTTTTTGTTCCCAAAGACAAATTGATTATCTGCAGACCACTTGGCTCCACAAATGCTCAAGAAGAAATCATCAATCATCAACATCAAATCTCCATGCTCAATGGTGAGACCTCAAGGTCTATTTATGCATTTCCTCTAGAGGTCGGCCTCAATAAAATAATATCTTTTTTTGACTTCTAGAAGATTCCAATATATTTAATTATTTGCACTTTATAAAATATTAAAATATAATATTATTAATAAAGTGCATCTCAACATCAAATTATAAAATAAGGTTTCCATAAATAGAAATAATGATGAAATATGATGGAAAACCTTACTCCAAACAAGTACTGAGCTAAGTAATCACCAAATGACTGCCAGCTGACTCCCTCACCATACCTCATTAGCCTACGAGAGCCCTTAATAGGCTAATCCTGCTGATATATCAATGTCAACTAGAAGGGGACATTACAAACTCCATTATGAGACCTCTCGGTGGACGACTTCCACAATATGGGGCCTTTTTCCTTGTGTCGTGATCTTCATAAAAATATGAATTCTAATGGTCCTCAGCCCCAAGAGGAGCTGATGTTGGGAGTGAAAGAGGTTAGGATTGCCCTTGGTTGTCATCAAATCCCTTTGGTGGACAACAAATCGTTGGACTACTTTGTTGAGGGAAAAGGAGCACCACACATGGTTAAAAGGAAACTTGTGCTTGAGAAACCATCAGTTGATTTGAAAAGTGGAAGGACATTACATTCTAGCCTTGCCCCTCTTCGAAGGCCTTTGGTGAAATTTGGGTTTAAACCACCTTGACTGTCTTTGCTTGAGGCTTTTCCAAAACATTTTTTTTATTCCATGCTCCAATCAAAATCTTAGTTGGGTTTTGCTATTCTCTTCTTGGTAGTTGGTTTTGTCTCTCCTTTGGGAATCTTTCGTTGTTTGCTGGTCTTTTTTGCTTAGTGTCTAGTGTTTTAGTTTTCTCATCTCATTCCTTGTGATACTCCTCTCTTTTGCCTCTATGGCTGTTTTGTAATGGATTCCGGCCCTTCCTACTTTATCTAATCAAATTAAATCAAAACCTATGTAATTTTGGAACATCTTGTCACTCTAAACCCAATGGATTCAGTGATGAACTCTAAGGCTTCATGAACCTTTTGAAAATGGAAACTCCCAAAGTGCCATAGGACCTCATTGATTCCAATCCTTATGAATTGCAAACTAGAATTTGATCTCCTATATGAAAGCCAAGAGAATAATGATTAATCTTGTTGTACCCAAAATTAAAATTCTTGCTTCATTAAGGCATTTTGGTAAAAATGGTCAAAATCTTGTAAAATTGTCATCAAAAGTCAAAAAGGGTCAAAATTTCTAAAAATAGCAATTTTCTATTTTTAGAAATTTCTGATAAATAAATGGACCATAGGGTTATTCTGGGTTTATTGTCAAAAGAATGCTCGCAAAATTTTGGAAAATTTTGAAATTTTGCATGTCAAGCCCTATTTTTTGAAAAAACCCTAAAAATAGAATCTTTGTAGAAAGGGCTCAAATTGATTTTGATTGATTGATTTTACATCATGATCACACTTGTCGTGTAAGAATTATCAAAAATTCAGTTTTTCTCTGGTGGGTCTATTTCACTTTTTTAGAAGGAAAGTTAGGACCTCCGAGGTCATCAATGGAGGATGGCTAGCTGCCAGATGTCAGAATCTAAGTCTCAAATGCTGCACAGATCAATCCACGGCAAAAGATGCTCAAAAAACGATGAACAGAGGAGGGGGGTTTGAAACATTGAAAATTGCGAAAAATAAACTCTCTAGAAAAGTTAGACGCCTTATTCCAAGGGAGGCACCTAGCAATCAATGCCTTAGCCAATTTTTCAGTTTTTGTAGATCACCCATGTGTAACGGTGAACATAGTCAACACATCAACATCGGTGATCAACGCAATTGACAAACACGTGAATGAAGCACGAGAAGGTTGGAAATCATCGAAAAATGGTTGTCTAGAAAAGAAAAGTGCCTCTACAGGCCAGGGGCGCCTAGAGATTCAGGGAATAAAAAGTCATTTTTAGGGTTTGCCACCTCCAAGAGATCCATCTCAGATTTAATCCAGCTCCACAGCAAATCCGCCAGCCAGCTTAGAGGACCTGTCAAACGCAGAAGATTGCAAATCGAACGGAAAATGACAAAAGTCAAAAGGAAAGTTGAAATTCAAAATAAAAACTAACTCTTGTGAAGAAAAATGCCCATGCAAGGCAAGGGCGCCCAACATTTAGGGCAATCAAAAACACTTTCTAGGGTTTTAAGAACTGACTACTCTTCTTAGAATTCTTCAGGGTTTCCAATGAATCTATCAGTCAATTCAATGGATCCATCAAACGCCCAGAATTGCAGATCAAGCAAAAATGTCTCATCAAAGGGGCAAATTGCAAATCATGAGAATCATCAAAAAATGGCTAACTTTGGCAAAGAAAACTGCCCCTGCAGGCCACGAGCGCCTAGAAATTAAGGCATTCAAAACCAATTTTTAGGGTTAAACACTTCTAAGAGATTCATCCCAGATTTAGTCCAAATCCGCAATGAATCCATCAACTAGCTTAGAGGACCTGTCAAACGCCGGCAATTGAAGATTGAATTGTTGATGTTACATGCAACATCTGGAATAATCTTCCAGCGATCTTATTGGTGAATAAATTAAATAATAGCTCTAAGCTATTTTATTTATGGAGTCTCAAGAGGCGCGATTTTCTGTAGAAGACACTTCTATTTGTTAAGAGCATAATTATTAATGAAGAGGCACGTTTGTCTTATCAAGGCCGACCTTGTTGCAAGAGGCACGATTTTCTATAAAACATCTTCTTGATGGTGGCCGACTTGGTACTTGGAAAAGACGCATCCACTCCTTTAGTTTGCATATATACTTGATGGCATTCTCATTGTTCATCATCAAGTTTAAGTCCAGTTGAATATTAGTCATTGAAGTAGAAGTGCGAATTGTCTAGAAGAGGAAATTCTGTAGGAGAGCATTTTATTGGAGGCTGAGTTCTATCAGCATTATAGTTTTGTGTTGCATCACTCCTTGGTGCATAATTTTGGGCCTGTATATCGGCCTCTTGTAAGAAGATCATTTTTGAGACAATTCAATATATAAGTGTTATATTGTTGCTGGGTTTTTCTCCCTCAAGAGGAGGGTTTTCCCAGGGTATCTGCTGTGTTATTGTGTCTGATTTTGAATTAATTTTCTGTGCATTAAATCTGATCATAAAATTTACACGAACGAACACCAAAAATGAAGGAAAAGTTGAAAATCATGAAAAATACTCAAGTTTCGCAGGCTTATGTGGTTTTTTTCAAGGAGAGCACCTTTTCAATGCTTTGGCCATTTTACAGTCTTCACTCATCACGCGTGCAAACACAAAGAACACAATTGCAGCCGACAAAGCACAAAGCATGGGAAATAGGAAAAATGAAAATCAAAAAATAAAAATTGAGACTGGCAAAGCGAAGTGCCCTGTCAGCTAGGGGCACATAGGGTTTCATGTCGTAGAATATTTTTCAAGCAGTCGAAAATGTGTTGAAACTTCTTCATCAACTCAGCTCCGGATCCTGAAAATCAATCAAACACAATGATAGAGGTTGGCAAAGGGTACCATTCTTCTCAAACTTGCTCAGGAT
The DNA here is from genome assembly GCA_007258455.2 of Sequoia sempervirens. Taxonomy (NCBI): domain Eukaryota; kingdom Viridiplantae; phylum Streptophyta; class Pinopsida; order Cupressales; family Cupressaceae; genus Sequoia; species Sequoia sempervirens. The sequence continues at coordinate 6,593 of VDFB02150110.1, read as the reverse complement.
TGCCAGATTGACAGACCTTCAGTCTCAGTTGTTCACAAATTACCAAGAAACGATGTCCGAACAAGGGGTACTAGTCACCAAAGACACAAAAAACTCAAGAAAAAGTTGAAAATTAAGGAAATTTTGCCAACACTAGTGAGCTTAGGCGTCCCTGTCATAAAAGGGGCGCCCAAAGGCTCATGCCTTAGTCAGATTTCCATTCATGCATTGCTTTTTGGAGAAAAATCAACGATGTCAAATTTTAATGCAAACAGAGTTGGAGGAGCAAACAAAGTTTCTATCTTCATGCATGGACTCCTAAATTTTAGGGTTTTGCATGCAAAGTGCTTTTATCTCCAAAAGAAAGCCCTGAACATTCATTATCCATAATTTATACGTTAGCTTCAAGAGGAAGAAACACAATTTTTTCTTCTCAACAGGATTTGAAGGCTCAAACAAAGATATTTTTCACAATTCCTCATAGATTCGAGTTCAGGTTGCACAGAAGAACACTTTTCAATGATCTATTTTTCCAGGGCATCACTTTTCACAAACAGGAGGTCATCTTTTCCAGCTTTCATCGATCTGGGTCTACTTTTTCATTCTTCTTCAAAGATTGGAAAAATTTTCGGTTCCTTCTTTGACTTCTATTTTCTAAAAAATCACGCATGTTTGAGAAATCCTCAAACTTTTCAAAATCTGACGATTTGGGTCTATTCAGCACATGAATATCTACAAAACCAAATCTCAACCTTTTTCAAACAAATATTCTTATGTGGCTTCCACTTTTCAGAAGATCTATCTTTTTTGGGAAACACTCGGTTTTTTGAAAATCTGACAATCTAGGTCTCTTTGCAATGACATTATCTACAAAACCCAAACCTCAGATTTTTTCGGGAAAAATTGCTTCCCAGCTTCTACTTTTGAGGGGAACTTGCACGTTCTTGAAAAAATCAGCTTTTTCAAAATCAGACGATCTGGATCTCTTCACAACAACATTCTCTACAAAACCCAGACCTCAACTTTTTTCCAAAAAATTTGTCTTTTTCTGAAGAAAAATCAGCAGAGCTATTTTTAGCGTTTGTGCCGAACTTGTCCGAATATAGGCATGTTCCCAATCAAACTTCATGGTTTTCATCATAAAATAATCTTCCATTGAAAAATCAAGAAAAGCATCAAAAGCATAAAACTGCAGAAGAAACAGAGGTCATCACTCCAACTACAGAGCCACCAAAGTTATCAATCAGTGAGAAAACAGTTGGAGCATGCAACGTTTTCCAAGGAAAGAACTTAAATCAGCAGTTAACTCGATGTTTTTTCCGAGTTTAACTTGCTGCCCTCTTTTCATGCATATCTATCTTTGGAGATATCTATTGTACAGTTGTAGCTCTCTTTAGTTTTAGATCAGTTAACTGATGTTAGCATTCTAGTTAACTTTTAGATATCTTTGTTTAGACATGGGAATAAATCTTGCATGTTGGCAAGATTGATTGTTAAAACAAGGAGATTTTAGGGTTCCCTACTCTTTTGATTGTATATAAATAAGAGCAGCCTTGCTCATTATTTTTAAACCATCCTTGTGATAACAAAACGCTGAGTTTATTTTGGCCTGCTACTTTGTTATCCAGTATATGTTCAACTTTGTCAAGTGTAATTTGGTTTGATCATATATTGTATGCCTGCTTTTGCTACAATCTACTATCCCAAATGTGTTACTACTATTGGAATTTGAGGAAATAAATCTTATGCCTTCCTTGCTTTGATCTACGTTCTCAAAGTCTTTCGATGTTATTGTTTCATGGTTTGCTTTCATAATCTTTATTTCAGCTTACATCTAAAAGTACAATGAGTCTTCAGATGTGTTTTGTTTAAGCTTTGTGTTTATCAATCATTCCCTGTTTACTTCTAACTCTCTTGCTCTGAATTTACTTGAGAAGTTAAAAGCGTTACTAGTTTAGGCTTAGTTGTAGTTGAAGTTATGAAACTAGAGAAAACATCAGCTACAATGCAAAGTGTTTTATAACCTTGTGCTCTCAAGCTAAGAATAAAAAGATTGGCAAGTACTTTAAACATTTCTTTTTATGCATAATCAACAAAAAGGGAGCTTCCCCTCCAAATTTGAAGAGTTGTTTAATTGTGCATAGCTGTCCATTTCCAATCCACACTCCAAAAGTGTGAACTGAAACACCAACAAAACCTTTGCAAGACAAGAGTTGTACACTTGATATACTTAAAACTCTAGAATATGATCATAGACCCACTGAAACTACGATACATGAATATGGCTAAAAGTCTGCCAAAGATACTTTCAACATTTATGTGAAACACGTGAGAAATTCCACAAGGCCATATATAATCATCCAATGATGCCTTGTTGTTATTGCCAACGTATAAGCCTATTTTGCAACCTTTGAAAACCTATCACAAATAACTAGAAACCCTTGATGTATCCAATTTGTAAGCTAGTTAAACCCTCACAACTAGTTGTTGATGTATGTTTCGTGACCTACACCAAACAGCAGAATAAAGTGTCCAACGACTACCCTATTCTCTCTTGATCAAAGTATTCCACATGTTAAGATTGCGAGAGAGATCATGTGTTCAACTCCAAGGTTCCTTCTATGCAATGGATAGCCTCAGTTGGTTCATTGTGATTTTGCTGGTATCACAAGGGGACTTACACAATTGTTCGACAATCAACAGCAAACAGCGGATTAAAGGGAAAGGGGATTTTCGTGGTTTGAATGATTTATCAGGTACGTGGAAGATTCCTAATACTAACCAGAAATTGTACTAAATTTAAATGAGTGCAGGGTTTAGAAAGTCTAAATTCTATCCTAAGTGTGGGACATGGTGATCGACTTCAGCAAACTTCAACCAAACTTTGCTTTGCCTCACTTTGGACAGCCTCCACAAAGTCAGTGCAATCTTCAAAGTGGTAGCTAAGGATATTTAGATTACAATTCAACATGTAAATACCATCACAACGATGCATACTAACATGCCAATCATAATTGAAGTTAAGCACGAAGTGTTCCAGTTGACCACGCAAGGCAAACCTATCATCAATAAGTTTGCCAATGGTATGGATTTAGATGAAGTTGCTTGGATTAAACACCGCATTCCATTACTATCTACTTGCATGAAACAAAATCTATTTACTTTACTTAAAAATCCTACTTGAAGTAGAAGGACAAAGAAACCTTGCTAGCTACTCACAACAAAAGACAAGATCATCATCAATGAAAACTCTTTTTATTGAGAGAGTGTTCACAACAATTTCTTACAAAGTTTTCAAAGGAAAAACATTCCTTCTTCTCCAAACTATCAATCTATCAACTATGCTCACTCTAAGTTGTCTCTCTATGCTCTATGATCTATCTCTCTAATCTCTAGTCTCTAATGAGTACAAATGAAGGGGGGATGCCCCTTTTATAGCTGGCCAAGTTCAATGGATGGCTAAGATTACAATCAAATGTATGGCCCAGATCGTGCCACCTCAGCCCTAACCCTAAAAACTGCCATAAAGAAGAGTGGGGCAATAAATGATCCAAAAGATTCCCACTCACACCCAAAACATCATGGGCAATTAATGCCCACCATCATCTTCTAGAAGATCCTCATCCAGAAGGGCATTTCCATTCTCTTTCTCTCTGACTGCAAAGTCAATGAATCTAGTCAGCATGGCCTCAACTTCCTGAACTGAGATGGGTGGGATGTGATCGAGCTGAAACTCCAACACTGTAACTATGTACCCATGTCAAGTATAGGATTTCCTCCAAGCGGCCAAGGCATCCTGGGTATTTTGAATAAGACTGGAGAAGGTCGAGGTGTTTTCAAAATCATCCTGAACAAAAATCTTCACCTCTGAAAAGAAAGGTGGCAGTCTACTCTTCAAACCATCAGCAGTCACCTCCTCGGAAGTCAGCCTCCTAGCAAAGATAGCCTCTAGTGTGTTCAAGACTCCGTCAAGGATGTTCACCATGGCCTTTCTGACTCTGGCTGAATCTTCTTGTGCTGCATCAAAGAATCCTCGGCCCGTGACCACTAAAGAATACCAGCTGATGAAGTCATATCTATCACCCTCCTAAATTACGCCTCCTTCAACCAAAGTCTGCAAGGGTGTATGCATCGAAGCCTCTAAACGAAGGACAACTTTGGTCTGATAAATATGAGCATCGCCCCAACCCTGATCAAGTGCGTCCATCCGTGCCATAATGCCCGAAGCTTGCTGATAAGAATGAGCAAGATCCTCCATAAAAAAATTTGTCTCGGCACGAACACTAGCAACCCATTTATCCGCCTCCTGTGCCATCTTCCTCAAGTCCTCCAAGCCGCTAACTGATTCTCTGGGGAACTCAGCTGGGAGCTCAATTGCAGGATTTTCTTGGCCACAAGGACGAGACAAGTGTTGTACGTACCCAATCAATGTTTTGTGCTCCCTCTTCAATCTTTTATATTTTCCTTTAGTCCGGAGCAGCCTATCCTTGAGTGCCTGATAGGAATTATCGCACTCTTCAATTATCTGTGCTCCAGTAGGGCGACCCAATTCCAGGGTGGTGCTCACATAATTCTCCGAAATGGCCTCATCCCGATCACACTCAACCCTTGGTACAGCCACATGAAGGGTGTGAGAGCCATCCTCATCTATTGAAATCTTTGAAAACTTCCTAGCTCTCTTCTTTGTTGGAGGCGCACTGATCCTACTCAGAAATTCTTCCATCTCAACTGCTGGATCAGTTTCTTCAACGGGGTCCCTTCTCATCCTGTCTCTGAGCCGATCTGGCACCACCTGCTGCAAGTCAGAAATAATGAATGGCTACTCATTTCTTGCCTGCTCTTCATGAACCTCTTCTCTAACTCCATCCTGACGAGGCTCATCAACCTCTATAGGCTGAGTATCCCTTGAACCTTGAGCCTCCTACCCTGTGGCAATGTCATCCTCTAATGCCGCCTCAATCTCTTGCTAGAAGTGAGTATCTGTGGTTGTTTCTTCCTCTATCTCTTGCTGGTTTTCTCTTCCAGGTACATTCACGGTATGGCCAACCAACTCCCTACGAGGTGGTTGATTTGTCCCTTGTAATCTCCGTTCTTCATTCAACCTCGCTGGCTGATCCGCAAATAGTGAGACCTCCTGTATACTTGGAGAATGAGTCCATAATGGCATAGGTGATGCCACCTCAACTCTCGAAAGTTCCGACTAGACTGGTTCTACTCTTTGTGGCTCTAGATCTCAAGAAACCTGCTTCTTCTTAATAGTTGGCGGCCTGTGATCTCCCATTAAATTATAAGAGGGATTGACCTGCTCTTGAGCCTGTTTACATGCCTCTCGACCCATCCTTTTGTGAAAGTCAAGACTAGTATGCAAAGTGTATCCAAATCTGTAATCTCTGGCTCAGACCAACCCGGAAGTGTGATCGGTGTCCTCCTTACTATCTCATAATCATCCTGCATGACATTCACATCTTCATCAACCCGGTCTGGCACTGGGACAATCTCACATTCTCTAATCATGCTCAATGGTACTCTAGAAAACATCCTTCTCCTTATTTCAGCTTCATCTGACGCACTTGCCCAGAAGTCTTCAATATTTTCCTTATGTCTGAATTCCTTTGACAGTATCCATCTGATATTCCATCTGATATTCCTATGAGGATCATAATACTACTTGCTTGTGTGATAAGAGAGGTGGAAAAACTGAGGCTCATTTTCCACTTCCCTGGCTGCCTGCAATGAAGGACAAACTTCATCTGAATTTCCCATGATGATCGGGAAGTCAAGTCCTCCCTTTTTCTTCTTCTTTTGAATCTTGTCATAGGCAATGAGTTGCCTAGATATTTCCAACATCAAAATTCTATTCGTAGAGTATCTGGGCACTTTGTAAGGATATGAAGAGAACCCTTGCAGCCTGCTATAAGTAAATTTTGGAAATTGGATAAACCAACATCCATACGTCTCTATTAACTCCTGAGCTTCCTTTGATATTGTGTGATGAGTCCTTTGTTGAAGTGACCTCGTTATGTGCATAGTGAAGGCATCATTGACCCTCTTGTAGTGAGATGTGCTTGTCAAGTGCAACTGTGGACAGGCCTTATGAATCTTGAATTGCTTAGAGCCACACCCAATCAGCTTCTTGTATGATATCCCTCTGTATCTTGTCATCCGAGCCAGCATGTAAATAATATATGAGCCCATATAAAATGTTTTCGTTCTCCTCAAACTTCTAAGTTGTTCATGCAAATCATGCAAATTATCACTAATCAGCACCGCCCAGTCAATATGCTCTTTGCCTTCCAACACAAGGTTGATGTAGTAAAACATCCAAGGCTCGAAGATGAACGCCTAGGGGCATCCTCCAACTCTACTGAGCATCATGATTAAGTCACAATACTCCTGCTTCAAGTCATCTGAGATTATTTGTTTTGGCAACTTCGTACGAGTTGGCTTAGGCTTGTTCATCCAACGGGAGTTTATCATGTTAGCACATCTTTCAAATGTAGAAGCATACATTCGCTTAGCCCCTTTCTCTCGTCTTGTAAATCATCTTCTCATATGCGGGAATTCCAAATGCCTCAGCAATGGCCTTTGGCATGAGGTTGGCAAACAACTTGCCA
>VDFB02150108.1:0-15228 GCA_007258455.2 Sequoia sempervirens | reverse complement strand
GTTTCTCCTAGACTGAAATTTATTGCTCTGATGAGACTGCGAGGGCTTATTCTTTGACTGAAACTATTGTTGTCCACCCTTAGCGGGTGCAGAATGAGCCCTGGAAGGACCTGCATCCTGAGACTTCCCACCACGTGAACCACCACTTGCAGTAGGAGTACTACCAATCTGAACTCCAACATGACCTCCTAAAGCCAAGGTCAAATTCTCCTCCACAAGGTGAGCTTTCTCGACAACAACCTCCATCGTCTTCGGCTCGAAGACTCAGACACCCCCACTAATCCTAACATTCAAACCTCTGACAAAATGTTGTACTAGCATAGCCTCATCATTAGCAATTCTAGCGTATTGCTTAAGCTCAAAGAAGCAGTGCTCATACTGCTCTACAGACATTGCCATCTGTCTCAAGTCATGGAATTCATCTGCCCAGCGCTACCTCCAGTGATCAAATAAGAAACAGGCCCTAAACCGTTCTAAGAACAATTCCCATGTCACTGAACCGATGTCAAGGTGTAATTTTTGTTCTTCTAGTCACCACCATGTGGATGAAAATCCTCTGAGGTGCATGATGGCGCACCTTGCCCTAGTATTACTATCATAGGGATGCATAACAAAGCATCGATCTAGATCATTAAGCCAAGTTTTAGCTTCCAAACCTCCACCAGAGCCATCATAAATAGGAGGACATGCCTTGAGGAGATCTCTCATATATCCAGAGACCATTGCATCATGATCTACCGGTATCTCATTCCTCCTCGATGACCACTCTCTCTCTCTGATTACTCGCTGCTCATCCTGCCTAGGACCCAGACGACCAAGAAAATCTTCCAACAACTTACGCAACTACTCACCACCCTAAATTTGCTGCTCTAGATTAGGGCTTCTACCCGGAGGTCTGTTCTGGGAACCCTGATTTTCCTCCTGCTCTGATTCATGGGAGCTCTAAGGTGGAGAATTATGACAGCCAACTACATGACCATCACGGCCATGGCCGCGACCACATCCACGTCCCCGACCCCTAGGCATGATTCTGCACAATAAGAAAGGAATTACATAAGTTCAAAGTTACGTAGCAAGATTAACATAATGGGTTTACTTAACCTACAGTACCCAGAGTTGTTAACCTTGGCTCTGATACCAAGTTTTAACACCCCGCCACACAAACCCCATAGGACAACTACAACAAATATAATTTTTTTTTTTTTGAAATAACAATTACACAATGCAACAAATAAACATTTATACAACATAGATATAACATAAAGCATTAAGTTAATCCTATGGGGTACATGGTGCGTTACTTAAATGAACCCAACAATTAACGATAAATGATACCAACTAAAGCGGAAGAAAGAAACGAGAATAAAACATGATATAAGAACAAGAATAAGATATAAATTCATAAACATAAATCACATAATACTATATTCACCTTCATAGTTCAAAGTTACAAATGTGGAATATATTTCCACAAATACAATACAATATAAAATCAAAGTTACATTACAAGGCCACTTCCCTGATAACATTGGGAAGGGTACAATCAATAATACAAAAGTACAATAATGAAAGAGAACTCTTCATTTGTACAATCTTCTTCGTGCGAGCTCTAAAATCACTACAACTGCATCCACACCACGATCACAATTGGGGACCCAATGGGTGCATTACATGTTTCCACCTGACCGTGTGGACCTGAAGGAACACCCTCTGTGCTAGGACTCAATAAGAAAGAACCCTCAGCCACAAAATCAAACATAAAGGACACACATCACAAGACTCAAGCCCACAAACAACATAAACATCAACAATAAATAAACAACTCAAACAACTAAAACAACTCCAGAGGCACAAGAACAAGGGAAACAAAGGGGCATAATGGGAGAGTGTCATCGCATAGCCTTCATGGATTCACCAGACTACCTATAATCTAGGAGCCGCCTCCATCTATGGTTAACCAGACATCTTGTTTCAAGGTGTTGCCCCATAGGGTGACTCATGCGAAGCCATCTACCTTTTGTGAAGACAAGTGACCTTACCGACTAGGTCTTCCCACCCGTCCTTAGCCTTTGGGAGTGCTAACGGCAGGGGTGAGGTGTATATTTTTATCTTGTTATGTGATAACTAACCCTACCCACTAAGTAAATTAATTAGGTTTTCACTTAATTAGGGAAACTCTTTCAAGGGTGACCACTTGTACACTGGCCCCAAGAAGAGCCACTCTCCCCTATGGTTTCCCTAAAACCAAAACCAAGAAACGGGTACCACAATGTTCAACCAAAAGAATCATAACTCACAATAGGGTACCACCCAAAAATCCCCACATGGTATCAACATGAACCAAAAAGATGCAACCATAGAAATGCATTCACACTTTCCCTAACCTCTGGAGATAACGCTAATCCATACAAGAACAAAGTAAAATATCACATCCAATTAAATAACACCATATCATTAACTATAAGGAATTTAAATAATAAATCATCCAATTCTCAATCAAATAACCATTTTCATCAATTAAAAATCAAAGTAAGGAAATTCACTAATACTTCTATTTATCCCAAGCACAATAATCAATTTAATAAATATCTTCCTACACTTAAATAATTCATTTATTAAATATCTAAATCTATAAACTTGCTAAAAAAACTAATTAAAGAGTAGCAATGATAATTCCATGATTTATCTAAACATAATAAAATAAACTTTAAAAAAATAAATTAAAGATACTAACTAAATTTATTAAAAACCAATTATAAATCATTCACTAATTCAATTTTTTTAACTATATTTTATTTTCTAATTTTAAATCTTTTCCACACAGAATATTCTAAATTTTGATTTTTCTAAGATAATGGAAATCTAATCTTTATTTTAAAATTCAGTTCAAAGTAAAAAGCAGATTTAGGATATCAATCTTCTAAGTTCAAAATCTGATTATAATATTTATTTATTTTAAACAATTATTTTGATATATCACAGTACAGTTTGATTGGAAAATAATGAAATCAAATTCTACAATATATTTTAAATCACAATTTTCATTTTCGTCAGATTCTAAATACAACTTAAATTAAAAGACGTTTTCAAACAGAATTTACAAATAACATTTTTCCCCTTTATATATAAATTTTTTTCAGAGAATAACTTATTTTTATTTTTCATTATTTGCTCACATTTCTTGCATATACACTATATATATATATATACATATAAACATATATGTATATAAATACTGAAATAAGTATATGTCAATTCATCTAATGTTGCTGCAATTGAAGCACAAAATAAACTGAATATATGCACATAATACACACACACATATATACACATTTACACATATATATTAAAACCTCCACATTAATATTTAAAAACTATAGAACATAATAAAATATCTTATATATGTTTATTTTATCCAACAGTCTTCCCATGAAAGAAATACAGTGACAAAAGAGAAGTTTAAAAATATCCAGAGTGCTCGAATAGGGAAAATACAAGGAATGAAAGGGTTCTCAGACGAGAGATTTTAAGAGGTTTAAAGCTGAGAAGATTCCAAAGATAGAGGGAATCGAGATTTCAACAGGAATTCTAGAATGAAAATTATAGAGAGGAAGGAGAAATCTACAGAAAAGAACAAATAATTATAGAGAATGGGATTTTCCCAAACACACAGAGAAAACATATTCTCTTTCAAACAAAATTTCCTTTCTCCTTTTAAAAACTAAATCTACAGAGATCAAATTATGAAATTCGAATTACTCGGAGTCCTACACAAAGCTCGATTCGAGGACGAAATGATGCGCGACTCCAACCAGCTGCAATCTTCTGTAATCCAGAGATTCAAAACCCCATCAACAATGGATTCGACAACATAACCCAATGCAAGCCAAAAAACAAATCTTCTAAGATCAAATCGACAAAAAACCACATAGATTACTAATCCTTAGAAAAAATTTCAACAATTTTTTTTGAGTTGCAGACATTTTTTTCATTTTTCATTTCCTCCCTCTTGCTTTTTCGAAAAAACAATATTTGGAAATATACTTTTTCCAAAAAAGCCAAATCAAAAGTTATCATAAGTTTTCCGACAACTTTCCCATGCAAATTCCACTTAACCCACCATTTCTGCCATTTTCCAATTTTGGAAGAAGAATCTTCCATAATTAATTTACACCAAAAAATATGCCTTTTAAATATTTTAATTTCATTTTAATAAAATTAATTTTTTGAAAAATAAACAATTAATTAATAATAATTTTAAACAACATTTCACTTAATTATAATCGAATTTTAAAATTTATTTTATTAAATCCTTTTTTCTAATTAAAACAAATAAGATAATGATTTCCTAACTTTATTTCTTTTAAAAATAAACCATAATAATTTATCTAACTATTTATTTAATTTAATGATTTAAATTAAAGGATAGCTTCACATTTTAAAATAACAATAAAAGTGCTAATGTACACCATAATTTTCCAAAGTATTAGTATCATAAGCAATATTGAACCTTTCATTAATTTAATATTTTGCACCATAGACTAGCATTTAATTTAAATCATAAAGCACTAGACCAAGCCATAAACACACTTATAAAACTCATGAAATAAAATGATTTAATTAACAACCATACCCACACGAACAAAGTACAAACACAACATGAACAATCCCTGGACCAACCACTAACATAGGCAGGGGTACTTTCTTACCAACTCCCTAACCACATCAACCATTAGGTCTGTAGGATGCGCCCAGACTCGACAATGTGGGTGGAGTCGACCCCCAGTACCTGCATTCTTGCATAACACAAAACGTCGAACAACATATACATATGCAAATAATTCATAGTCAAACACATTGTGAAGGAGAGCTACGGTGAGGCAGGGCGCTCATGGATGAGCGATGCCACCCTATCTCCTTCACCCAAATCAAATACAATAAACAAAATCTAGGCATCACATCATCAAAATAACTCACAAAGTAACATCATCATAACATGAGTATCCTACACATAAGTCCAACTATCATAAGAAAATAAGCATAAATGTATTCCACGCCCAACACATGGCGGAAAAGTTGTCAAACAGAGTATCAAATATGCATAAGAACATAACCAGAAATCACACTAAAGAAAAACACACACACCAAAGCAGTATTAGAGTATTAGAACATGAGAGGCTCTACACTGCTACATGATTTAAAATTTTTTAATGCTCAAATGAGCACCTAGGTGACAAGTTTCACCTTTCCTTGCCTTTGCTTTTTCAAAGAGATAAAGTAGTGTTGTCACGAAGGATTGCACCCTGAATGCTAAGCTTTAAAACTTGGCAATCCTGTGCAACATGGGGTAATGCTTAGGTCTGTGGGTTGCCTAAAATGAGGATGAAACTCTAGATTATAGGTTGGTTCCCCTTTAAAAACCTCCTAAAATTTGCTAGTTTGATTGGAAAAGGGATAGAGATTGCTTTGGAAATGGAAATTTACTACTACTAGGAGGTGATGCACCAAATTTTAAACTCTACTAGTTGTTCTAAACTCACAATCAAATTAAAAAAAAAGGTTTGTTTGCTCATAACTCAAAACTAATCATGAAGTACATAAGTTTTTTATGAGAAGGTTTGTATTTAGTCTATGAGAGAAGGAAAACAAGTTTCACAACCTTAGCTACTTGAACATTCTAACACAACTCATAACCTATATTAACATGAATTCTTTTATTTCCACAATACATAAATGAGATAGATTTAAAGGTTTTAACAGGAAAAAATAATAAAATCATCAAATCATTCATTTGTTGTGCTCAAAACTAAAGATTTTTTGAGAAAGAACTATTGTATTTTTATTGAACTTGAAAGGAATCTCACTGTTACAACTGAAAATGCTTCTAAAACTGAAAAATACTATTTAAAAACTGAGTTACAACTAGCACACAAGTGGACCCTGCCAATACTGATTTCCAAATTACATTGCCATATGTCAACATGGCACCCATTCTATAGGGTTTAATGCTTGCTTCCTTCCCAATTGAGCATCCATGTCACATGTGCCACAATCTTGCATTTCATACCTTGCATGTAGGATGCCAACTCCTCGCTAGGTCCGACCAAGTAACTTAACAATTTGGAAACAAATATTATTGCATTTAATAAATAAATTCAGCAACTTAGAGGCAGTGAATTAATTAAATAATCATTGGACTCGCTACGGTTGAGACACCTTAATCCCAATATATATATATATACAATTTATTTTTCCTTATTGATTTTAAAAAATAAAAGTAAGTTGAACTCTTAAAATATTGTGAAGCATTAATAAAGAGATTATCATTAATGTTTTGCAAGATATGAAGTTATAGGTATAGAAAGGACACACATTTTAACAGGTTAATATGTCTGTTTTAAGGTTTAGTTCATTCATGCATTTTTAAAACAATTTTAATTTAATTTAATTTTAAATTAAAGTAATACACTTTTCTTAACAACAAGATGAGATATATACTACCAAATATATCATGGTGCGGAGGAGCGAAAGGAGCGATTTGACTGACAGAGGTAAGGGGTAGTCACAACAGGAACCTGTGTCGCTGGCGGATGGTGCTCCGAATGGAAGGGCTGATGAAGGTAACAAAGGAGGTGGTGGTGGTCTTTCTTGGGGAAAAGAGGTGAACAAGAATTTCAAAGGTAGGAAGAATCAGGGGAACGATCGCCCGAGGTTTGAGTGTAGTCAACGTCAGGAGGATTTTCGAGGGTGGAACACAAGTAAAGCTTGCTGGATGACATCAACAGGGTTTCAACCAACTTGTCAATAGGAACAATAGGCGCGGCCCAAAAAAAATATGGGGGAGGTCAACAAATTCAAATTCTGGCGATAAAAAGAGTGAAGGCCGTGGTAGGAAGGAAAGCCCTAATTCATTTATGGGTCCCCTTGAAGATGAGTTCAGACATTCAGATCAGAGAACCATGGTGCTAGGATCAAAGTTCCTGGCTCCCTTGATTAAAAGACTGGAAAGCCAAGGTCTAATTATGAAATGGTTTCCAGATCTAATTTGAATTGGGATGCCCTGATTCGATAGTGGCAAGGTTGATGGGGTCCAGAAATAAGTTTTAAATATCTGGTGAATGGCTATTTTTTGGTTGTTTTCCCTTCACCCTATGCGCGGGTGGATATCTTGAATGGGGTTTTGTTTATGGATGGGTTTGGATTCTAAATGCGGAAATGGGAAGTTGGTTTCGATCCCTTTTGGCACCAATTGAGCTACATTCAAGATTGGTACAAGATCTCGAAACTCCCATATGAGTTTTGGCAAGCCAACATTTTAGAGGAAATTGGAAATTACCTTGGAAAATACATTTGTGTGGATGAATGGATAGAAGAGGATGGAATAAGCACATATGTGCGCTTGTGTGTTGAAAACCCTCCAAATAGCACCAGATGAAAGGAGTTGAAAATATTTATAGATTGGGGTGTTTTGACACAACCTTTAGTCTTCGAACCAAGACCTCAAGGGAACTGGGTCAGTACTTTGGGTTGGCACTCTTGGGAGACCACTTCGAGGTGTGTTACAGAAAAAAACCCATGCTCGGTGTTTGATGATGTTGTTAGTAGTGGTCTAAGGGTCACTAGCATTACACCAAGAGAAGTCCCTTGTCTGGAATGCCGAGAAACGGTTAAGATTGGTGATCTAGTATCAGAGAAGATTGGTAATGTGTTAGGTCCAAACAAAGATGTGAATCAAAAGCTCAATGAAAAAGTCAGTGATGTGTTGGATATAATAAATAAAAACTTTAGGGAAGAAAATCTCGACTCCTTGATAAAGGTAAGCAAAGAAATTGTGGAATTGGCACAAGAGGCAAAATTGGCTTCAGACAACATCCTCTTGGAAGTGAATGAGGCAGAAGGCGATGATTTGGAATTGGCAGGATTGGAAATTGTTGAACCCTTACAAGCTTTCGAGGAAGGAGCTCTGAACGTGGTTGGTATCGATGGTTTGGGAATCTCACAAAAAGATGGAGGGAAGACCTCTCCAGATTGTGGGGAGCACAAAAAATGGGGAAGAACCCCCAATGTGGAGAAGTTCAAGCTAGATGTTGAAGCCTCTGGTGAGAAGAAGATCCTAGAAATGCTTAAAGTAGGGAAGGGGGAGGCCCTTCCTGAAGGAAAATGAAAATCCTAACTTGGAATGTTAGGGGCTTAAACTCCCCTAACAAGCGACACTTGGTGAAAGATCAAATTGATTTTTCTCAGGCAGAAGTGTGTATTCTACACGAAACAAAGTTGGACCAGGAGGAAATGGCTTCATTTGACAAAAGGATGTGGTCTTGGTGTTGGAAAAACAAGGACAAACAACTGAGAGGGGGGTGAATCAGTTGTCACAAAATATTAAGACTTTTCAAACTTAACTTAAACTCAAATATGATGAATGAACAATAAACCATAAACAATCAACATATCAGAAACACAGAGAACACCAAGATTTTTTACGTGGAAACCTTGTAAGGGGAAAAACCAAAGTGGATGTTAGTCCCCAATACTATACCCTGTTAAAAGTATAAGAAAAATAATGGGAATGCACATGCATTCAGACACACTGCCTAGAGCTTACTGCCCAAATACAAGAGGGATCACTGCCCAACAATACACAACAATACAAATTAGATCCATAGGGTATGAACTGAGAAAATAGCTTCTTCACAAGCCTGATTACAGTTCCAGTTAAGCAGATAAAACCTTCTTCTTACTTTGCTTTGCAATCGAATGATTAGAACATTATTCGCAAATATGCACTTTCTCTGGCATACATTCGCTCTTATGCGCACACTAACTTCACTCAAACAATCGCTCTTATATATCTGCAACATGGAATTACATCAACAACTTAGTCGGCCAAAAATATAAAACATATTTACAATGTTGGTCCAAATTTACAAATAAATTTTTAATGTGGATCAAACATTGTCGGCTAATATCATGATGCGACCCAAAACAATATCCTCGAGTGCAAAAAACATTGTCGGAGAAGCACAAAATATAAGGAGATTTGAGGACTCTAAATGAGGAAGTTATTCGTGTGGGAATGGATAACTTTCGATATCTTCAGGAAAAGGAATTTCTTGGGGAACTCAATGAGATTATCTCAAAAGAGGAAATTTTTTGGCACCATAAGTCGAGGGAAGTTTGGTTGAAGGAAGGAGATAAAAACTCCAAGTTCTTCCACAATTCCATGAAGGTCAGTAGAGAGGTCAACAAAATTTCCTATATCCAATCAGTAGACGGTCATCCTCTTGAGAACTTAGATCAAATTATAGTAGAAGCGGTATCTTTCTTCCAGAACCTACTCAATGATTGGGAAGGTTCAGGTTTGGGCGCTCAACAAAGCTTGTTGGCGAATATTCCAAAGTTGGTGATGGTGGAGAAAAACAAGCAATTATCAAAAAGTTTTTTAGAAGAAGAGATTCATGGCACTCTCTTTCAACTCCACCCAAAAAAATCCCCGAGCCCAGATGACTTTCCAGCATCCTTCTTCCAGCACTGTTGGGGAATTGTTGGCACAGATGTTGTTGAGGAAATCAAAGATTCTAGGGCCACTGGGAAAATTTTGAAGGAGTTAAACAATAGTTTCGTTCTTTAATTCCAAAAAAAGTGAATCCAAACAAAATGGAAGAATTTCAGCCAATATCATTATGCAATACAGTTTATAAAATACTAGAAAAAGCGGTGGCTAATCGACTCAAGAAATTTCTCCCTAGTTTGATCTTAGAAGAACAAATGGGTTTTGTTCCTGGTCACTCAATATTCGATGGAGTAATAATTGCACAGGAGGCCATTCATTCAATTTCTAGAACCAAAAAGCAGTAAATGTTAATGAAGCTGGACATTAAGAAGGCTTATGATAAGGTAAATTGGCGATTTCTCTTTAAGGTGATGGAAGGTTTCAATTTTCAACCAACATGGCTAAACTAGATTTTTAGTTGGATCGCCAGCCTGAGATACTCAGTATTGGTAAATGGCTCTCCACATGGATTTTTTGAGGCCTCTCGAGGGCTCAGGTAGGGAGACACTCTTTCTCCATTTTTTTTCATTGTCATGGCTGAGGCCCTTGGAAGATCTTTCAATAATGTTGCTGCAGCTGGAGAACTAAAAGGGATTCAAATTACAAGTAACATTCCTCCTGCTAGGCACCAACAATTTTCTGATGAAAATATGTTGCTTGGGCATGTTGGGTTGAAAGAGGCGAGGAATTTTAAAAGGATTATGTCGAACTACTCTAGAGCCTCGGTGCAGGAGGTAAGTCTAGATAAATCTGAGGTTTTCTTCTTCCACACTGACCCAATGTTGGAAAAATGCATTCTTCAAGTTTTGCAGTTTTGAAAAGGAAATCTCCTCTGCAAGTATCTAGGTCTTCCATTGGTGTAAGGTGTGCAGTCTAGAAAGTTTGTGGGATCCTCTCATCTCAAAAGTCAAAAGCAGGCTATCCTCATGGAAAGGCAGGTGGCTCTCTTGGGCTGGAAGACTAACATTAATAAAGATGGTGGTGGCGACACTCCCTATCTATATGTTGTCATGTCTTCCCTTGACTGGGGACGCCTACACCAAGTTCAATAAAAAAATGAAGAACTTCTTCTAGCAGGGGAACTCAGATCAAAGGAAATTCTCATTAATCAAGTGGGAAAGGATTTGCAGGTCCACAGAGGAGGTAGGTGCAGGAATAAAGAATTTAGCACTGCAAAACAAATCATTGGGGGCCAAAATGGCTTGGAAAATGTACATAGGGAAGGACCTAAAATGGATAAAAATCATGAAAGCAAAATATTTGGAGGAAAAGGAAGCGATTTTTTTCATAACCAGACATCTCCCCAAATGCTCACGTATTTGGAATTTTACTTGCAATTGAAGAAACCTGATTCTGAACTCACTTTCTTGGGATGTAAGGGAAGGCGATCAAGCTCTCTTTTGGGAAGATTCATGGGGTGACTTCAGCAAACTGGAGGAGATCAGTGCATTAAGAAACGTAAGGGAGATCACCATGCAATTGTGGGAAGTAGAGTGAAGGATTACTTGTGCATAGAACGTGTGGACGAGATATTGAGATGGAGATGGAAGGATCTACGGAAATTTCCCTTAAGTAAGGAAGAAATAGAAAATTTTGAAGAAATTTTAAAATAGTGGCCTCAATGTATCAGGGATGGTAAGGACGTGCTTAGGTGGTGTGGTGCAGCGTTAGGCTCCTACAGTGCTAAGGAAGGATACAAGTTATTATCGAAGCAATCACTCCAAACCTAGTCAATTACAAAAGATTTATGTTGGAATAGTAATTTTCTTCCCAAAGCCAGAATTTTCTCTTGGGTGGCCATCCAAGGAAGAGTACTAACAGTGGATAGGTTAGCAAAATTTGGCATCAATGGTCCCTCAAGATGTGTGTTATGTAAGGCAGCCTTAGAAACTAGTGATCACCTTTTTCTTAGTTTTCCATTCATGGAAAAGTGTTGGAGTTGGTTGTGTGAAAAACTTTGTCTAAGCACGGCCTTGCCAGATAAGATTTTGAGTTGGTTGAAGAGTTAGCTGAAGTTGGGGGGAAAATCACTATTTTCCTACCTATGGAGGTTGTGCTTGTCGATGTTTTTATGGGAAGTCTGGAAAGAAAGGAATCGCCAAATTTTCAATAATAAGGAAATGTTTCTCCCTTCATTTTTGAATAAGGTAGAAGCTAGTATAGTGGAGCTGGCTAAATCAAGAGTGGCTGGGATAGTGACCTCAAACGTTCCTTTCTCGAGTTGGGATTCAATCATGATTAAGTCTTGGAGTGGTTTGAAGGTCCCCCAAGCATTGGGTTTAAAGAGGTCCGAGAGCATGACTGTTCGAGAAAGTATCAAATGGAAGTCGCTAGATCAAGGTTAGTTCAAGTTAAACTTTGATGGTGCCTCTAGGGGAAATCCTGGCAAGTCTGGTGTTGGTTGTATAATCAGAGATTAGTAAGGGGTGGTGGTAAGCAAGTTGGCTCTGCCGCTGTGTTGGGGGACTAATAATGTAGCAGAACTACAAGCGGCTCAAGCTGGTATTAAATTTTGCTCAGAGTAAAGACTGAGGAAAGTGGTAACTAAAGGAGATTTTGTCATCATTATAAATGCTTTGAAATCAAGTGTACTATAGAATTGGAAGCTGGGAGCTATTTTAGAAGTCACACTTTCCCTTTTGAGTAAGTTTGAAAGCTTAGAAATAACACACACTTTGCGGGAAGGAAATACAAAGGCACACTCTCTTGCGAATATGGGAGCAGATGGCATCTCCTTAAAAGACATTTCTTCTAATATGAATGTATCTGGTTGAGTGGCATAGAGGGTGGTAGGGTGAGTGCCACTTCACCCCATGCATGTGTGCATGAAGTGGCTCGGTGGCAAAGGTTTGGAATTAAGGAATGTGTTGGAAAAAATCACATGGCTTAAGGAACAATCTAGAATAGGCTCCTTTCATAATTGCTCGCCGACGTTGGGAGCCGTGTGACGTCCTTCTCTGGATGTTCGCCATACATCTCACATTCATTACCGTGCATGCGAGGATGGGTTAGATAGTGTTGAGTGGTGTTGATTACCTTTGTGCTTCGGTAACAAGCTATTCTTTCATCGTTGGCTCTGCATTTCGGATGGGAAAAACCAGATTCACATTGCTTGTCTTGGCGCAGGAGTTGGAAATGGGTGGCATGGTTACCCTAGTTCAGTTGAAGGGCTCTAAATTCCAGATTGCCTTTGAAGACTAGATATCAACACTCTGGCTGCAGCGTTTGATAAGGAACCCAAATTACCTCACATTTGAGGCAATCAAATGCGTAGCAGGGAAAGGATTTATGAAGGATGCAAAAGGGTATCGTCTTGACTTAGACATTTCATCCCATGTCCTAGTTGGTCTATTGGATGTTGGTGTTTCAAAGGCCGACTCTTGGGTGATTATGAAAAGGATATTCCACAAAGATATGCTAATTGGTCTGGAAAGGGCATTGGTGGCAGCTTCCATGGGCAAAGCCATCCCTCACCCTCGTGACTTGGCTCTCCTTAATGATCCCAAGGCTCTGGTAAAGTTTTATCCTTTTATTTTGGACATCTCTGGTATGGATTTGCTGGAACACAGGCACTTGGCTTCTATTGGGGCCGAATTTTTCAAGAAGAAATTTCGCTTGACACTGGTTGCGGATGCATCATGGAAGAGGGAGTTCTGTGTGTTTGCTCAACAAAATGTTTGGTAAAGCTGGGAAGGTTGGTGGGTTGGTATTGGAATGCAAGGTAAGTTTTCTGGTAATAATTGTATGGAAGTGGAGTAGTTTTTTATGGCATGAGGTGCTAAATTGGTCAGTAGTATGTATATTTTCTAAGTTTAAGTTGGAATGGTGGAGTTAGTCCCAACATTATATCAAGGGGCTTGTAGTAGTTTCATTTTGGTGTGTTTGGATCAGTTGGTAATCTCTGAATTATGCCCAAGAGGGCCAAAACTCTGTAAACTCTATTTTTTGAAATCAATACAATATATCTCTTACCTATAAAAAAAAAGATGAGATATATACATATTTTTCTAACTCTCATTTTTTGCAACAATAACTAATCTTCAATAATACAACTCTAGGATTTGATAATTCCAAGGTCCTCTCCAAAATAGTATTAAGATGTATAAAGAATAACATCAATTCATTTCTTCCTTTGCATAATCACCTAACACAAATTATTTCATCTTATTTTATTAAAAACTTAGATCTATTACATCCTTTCCTTCTTTAAGAACAAAAGGGAGAGCTATAATAATTTGCACTATAGTTTTCATAATGCAACAACTATTCCATCACAACAAGTAGATCCAAGAAGTACATAACTTCCTTTTCCAATTCTATAAGCCAGATAAATGATGATTTGAAATAGATCTTTCCAATGGGAGGAGAGATTCTCTCTGCTCAACCAATATGGAAACATTAAGCCATTATAAGGCTCTAGCCTTCCCTTGATCAAGAAGAATAATATAAAACCCAACATACATAATAGAGGACAACCCATATGCAATAATGAAAAAAGAACACCATATACCCATGAAACTCACTAAACCATCCAAGGTTCTCAATTAAACCCCAAGACATATTTATGGAATAACACAATCTACTAAACATAATAAAACTACTATATCCACAAACCATTTCCAACCAAGAAATTCAAAACCATGAAAACTACTATGTTCACAATTAATTTTTTGAAAACATATCCATAAACCATGTTTTAACAAATAGTTCTCATTGTCTTGGTTCTAGTTCACCTTTCCCCTCCCACATTCCAAATCTCATATTGCTCATTAATTGGCTAAGTCTAAGTCCTATGGTTCTTCAAATATTCCTATGTTGTTAACCATACCACTTGAGTTCCTAAAATCCTTCAACACTTAGCCCATTTTCCTAAAATTGGATTCCTAAGGTAGTTTCAAAACTATCATTGGAAGCCGACAAGGTTCTAACAATCATATCAAGCCTCGACGGGGTTCTCGCAACTCGCCTTAACTTTGAAAAGTTTATATCCTTTCAATGTTCATTTAGAACCTTCAAGTCTTTTCGTAAGTGGTTGTCTTTAAGTTGGTTACCAAAATTCTATCGGACACTACTGAGGTTTTTGAAAGCTTGTGTGTTTTCAAAAAAATCCTTCAAGTTATCAATAGAAGAAGAAAATAGACCTGTTTTCTCAGTTTTGAAACCATTGTCGGAAGTCGTCAAGGTTCTCACAACCTTGTCAAGCTCTGACACCAAACCAAGAACTTCATGTTTTTGGGCTAAAGAAAGAAGGAAAGGAAACCTCCCAAAGTTCAAAAGCATTTTTGCAAGCTAGGACAACTCTTGTGGAACCCAAAGAGGTTCTCACAACCTTGTTGGCTCCTGACACATAACTCATAACTTTCAATCCTTCAAACACTAAGAAAAGGATGAAATAAAGAAATGGATAAAGAGGAGACTGATTGAGGCTTTCAAATCTTCATCGGACTCCGATGAGGTTTCAAGAACCAACCAAAGTTTTGATTCTCTTTTCCATGTTCGTGCCAATGAAGCTACCTACCCTATATTAATTGTTTTCAGAGTTGAGTGAGGTTAAATTAATGCTGATGTATATGAAGGGAAAAAGGCTACTGAATTCAGTTATTCTATGCATTTGTAAACAAGAATAAGGGATTCTAGAGATCAAAGAAGAAAAATTGTGATGAATAGTTGGGTTGAAG
>VDFB02150107.1:102061-129284 GCA_007258455.2 Sequoia sempervirens | reverse complement strand
TTCAAATTAAAGCATAATTTATATTGGTGGAAAGTTGAGAATCTCCTTTAAAAACCTTTTTCATTTCGTCAATTTTTGGTAAAAAAAAGTCATTAGCCACATGGGCCATCATATCACTTACATATTGCCACCTTTTGGCCCATCATGATCCTGCACATACCTAGACAATATTTCTAATTATTTTGTTGGTAAAAATGATTTTTGTGAGGATTGTGTGTTTGGTAAACAAAACAGGTCATCATTTCCTAAGGAACTAATAAAGCTAATGGATTGTTAAAACTAATTCATTCAAATGTATGTGGTCCATTGGATACAGATTATTTGGGTAGATCTCATTATTATGTTTCCTTCATTGATGATTTCTCAAGATATAGTTTGATTTATTTTATGCATACAGAATTTGAATTTTTCACCAAATTTAAGAAATTTAAGGCATTGGTTGAAAAGCAAACAAATTATAAGATAAAAGTATTGAGATCTGACAATGGGGGTGAATATTGTTCTAAGGAATTTGATGAGTTTTGCAAACATGCAAGAATTGTTAGGAAAAAGACTACACCTTACACATCCCAACAAAATGGGGTAGCAGAAAGAATGAACCATACATTAATGGAAAGAGCTAGGAGCATGTTACGTAGTGTTAAGTTAGATAAATGTTTTTGGGCAGAAGTTGTTGGTATTGCTTGTTATTTAATTAATAGATCTCCTTGTAAAACTATTGTTTATAAAACACCTTATGAAATGTGGTTGGGTAAAAAGCCTTCAGTTTCACATTTAAGGGTCTTTGGTTGTCAGGCTTTTGTTCATGTGCCTAAAGAGAAGTGGTCTAAATTGGATCCCAAATCTCAAAAATACATCTTTGTAGGTTATGGTGAAAATGTTAAACATTATAAACTTTGGAATCCACTAACACAAAAGATGATATTTTCTAGAGATGTTATTTTTAGGGAATTTAGAGCTAACTCTGAAGATAAGCAACCAAAGGAAAACTCAAAAACAGTGCATTTTGAAACTAAGCAAGATGTACATGTGGAAGAATAGAGAGATGGACAAGAAGATGTAGAAGAAGAAGAGAGTTATAAAGAATCTATTGTAACAGAAGAAGTTGAAATCAATGAGGATGAACATGAGGAGGAACCTCTTACTCCACCTTTGAGAAGGTCCACAAGACAACAAAATCTAGTTGACAAGTATAGCCCACCTAATTTTCGTTGTAAATTTGCTTTGTTATGTACTGATGATGAACCTAGATCTTTTAGGGAGGCTCTCTCTTCAGAAGAATGTGAGTCTTGGATGCAGGCCATGTAGGACGAGATGATTTCTTTGAAAAATTGTGACACCTGAGATCTTGTTATTTTTCCCAAAGGAAGAAAGGCCATTGGTTATAAGTGGGTTTATAAAAAAGAAGTTTGGTGCAAACGGTAAGTTGGAATGGTACAAGGATAGATTAGTGGCCAAGGGCTACTCCTAGAGAGAGGGAGTGGATTTTGGTGAAATATTCTCTCTTGTTGCTAAGTTAACTTCTATTAGATTCCTTTTATCCATTGCTACTACTTATGATATAGAAATAGAACAAATGTCCATGTTAAAACTACTTTCTTGCATGGGGATCTCGAGGAAGAAATTTATATGCAACAACCTGCTGATTTTGTTGTGAAAGGAAAAGAATACTTGGTTTGCAGGTTAAAACGGTCTCTATATGGTTTGAAACAGTCACCTAGGATGTGGCACCGGAAGTTTGATTCATTTGCATTTAAGTTGGGTTTTGTTAGAAACTTGAAGAGGATCATTGAGTTTATTTTAAATTTATTGATGATCAGATACTAATTATTGTCTTATATGTGGATGATATGTTGTTCATTGGTAACAATAAGGCAATGATTAGGGAACTTAAAACTCAGCTTTCTAGCACATTTGATATGAAGGGGCTACTAAATATATTCTTGGGATAGAAATCATTAGGCATCGGGTTCAAAGAAAACTTTGGTTAAGTCAAAGTAAGTATGTTAACACTATTTGCAACTTAGGTTTAATATGCATGACTGTAAACCAGTAATTATTCCACTTCCTATTGGTACTAATTTAATTTTAGACATGTGTTCTGAATTGGATGATGATATTGATGAAATGTCTAAATTTCCTTATGCTAGTGTTTTCAGTAGTTTAATGTATGCAATGGTTTGTACTAGACCAAATATAGCCCAAGTAGTGGGAGTTCTAAGTAAGTTTATGTCTAACCCTAGAGTAAAGAACATTGAATTTTTGTTAAAAGGGTATTTAGATATTTGCGAGGCACTTCTGATTACTGTTTGGTTTATCATGGTACTGACAATGTTGATAAGTCATTGGACATATAGGGTTTTGTTGATGCAGATTGGGCATGTGACTTGGATAGTTGAAGGTCCACTAGTGGCTATGTGTTTACTTTGTTTGTAGGTGTTGTGAGTTGGATGATTAAAAGATAACCTTCAGTTTCTTTTTCCACCACTGAAGCAGAGTATATGGTTGCTACACATGCCTCTAAGAAGGTGGTTTGGTTACATAGAATTGGTAATGTTATTGGTTTTGATTATCAAATAGTGAGGATCAAATGTGATAGTTAGAGTGCCATATTTTTAGCTAAAAGTCCTATGTATCATGCTCATACTAAGCATGTTGATCTTCAATATCACTTTGTGTGAGAAAGGGTTGAGAATGGACATGTCTTGATTGAAAAAGTTGACACTTTGGATAATGTTGCAAATTCTCTTACAAAGCCAATCACCATGGATAAGTTATCTTGGTGCAGAAAGGCCATGGGCCTTGATCACTATACTTAATTCTATGTAATTGTATCTCTATGGGTGTAATTTATAATGTATGATGTCAAGTGGGAGAATGTTAGGATTTAGGTGTCATCAACCTTGTAAATCCTTTAATTAATTATTCTCCTAAAGTGTTTTCTACATTTACCCATAAGAGGTGAAACCGTTTGACCAACAGTGGTGAAAGAGACAATGTAAATGTAGTGTTACTGTTACTGTTTTCCATTTAAGAATAGGACAAAATAGCTAGGCATCCCACTTGGAATCTTCTAGAATGAGGTTGTTAGGTTGTTGTAAGAGCATCTATGACATGTATGATAATTGTCATAAGATGCTATGATAGTATGACAGATTCCTATGACATAATATGTTATCTTTGACCGCAAGTGCTCATGCATAAGTGATGCCTTATGACAGCTGTAAGAGCATCTGTAATAGTATATTCTTAGGGTGTCATGATCATTTCATGGAGGGAGGCGTGAGTTTTTCTAGGTGGTATTGCTGCCTATTTTTTGGTGAAACCATGGTGGTTTTCATCCTCACAAAACTCTTTAAATAGGAGCCTTGAGCTAGAGTTATTTATCAATTTAGTTTTGCAGGTTTGCAAGGTAACAAGGTACTGCAGGATTTTACAGGGATGATAAGAGAAGTCTATTGCTACATGTAATATTTCATATTATTAGTAATATACTTGCCTCTGTTTCAGTGGTGGATTTTTTTCCCTTCGGGGTTTCTCCATGTAAATCTATTGTTGCATGTGTTATGATTTTTCTATCTCTCTCTCATTCTTTCTTCACACTAAGGCTAAAGGTTAATCTACATATTTTAGATTTTCATTCACTTATTTAAGTTCATATTGAGAGTTTTCTTCACCTTGATGATCAACATCAACTAGTCCAGAGTAAAATGAACACAACTTGCTTGAAACTTGATGAAATTACATGAAACCAATGCCAAAAAAATTAGATTCACAACTTTACCAACCAAAGTTAATTTGGAGTCAATATGTGGTCGTACAAATCCATACTACATCAAAGAACATTAATGTAATGCCTAGATTTGTAGAAAACCAAGATATTCTTATTGCTTCACTTCAAGATTTCAACATCCAACCTTGCTCTTGACCACACAAGGTCTTTTTAAATCATTTTCAACCATTTCCTAACTGTTCCCAACTAATTTTCAAATTACAAAAACAATTAAACATCATTAGACCCATGTTATGGAAAAAAGTGTAAAATTTGCTTTGACAACATTTTTGCAACTTGACATCATTTTGCATCTACATACTAGCTCACCCCCTAATGACTCAAATTGACCCAAAATTACATGAAATGGTCCTTGAAGACCTTATTACATGAAAATAACTCAAACAAAACAAAACATTAAATTTTGACCCCTCTTGGAGGCATGAAAACTTGGGTGCCCTTGCACCAAAAGCCTCCAAAATAATCTACTATAAGTCTATAAAGAGTAGGAACGTGAAAGTGAAAATGAAGAGCACCACTAAAGCATGAAGAAGCTATAAATAGCTATAAAATATATTTTTATAGGGTTGACACTAAATAACCTCCTCTGAAATGAAAATGATGATCAAGAACATGAAGAAAAAACTATAAGAGATGATAGTGAGCTCTAATACACCTGAATCAATTGCAACACCAAAGGTATCCTTCTACAAGAGAGTAGAGAAAGATGATATAATTTGACTTGAGATGATAGAAATTACTCCAACCTCTAATGCCACCTACCTCCAATATACTTTGCTACACTATACATTTGATGTCTCATGTGAGTCTTTGGAGGCCCCATTGGGTGTACAAAAGATAGACCCAAAAGCCCAAGTATAAGGTGAAACCATAAAAATTCCATTTCAAGGTATTAAAGGGCATAAAATATAATGATTTATTTACTATGCAAAAATCACCTTCATAACAATTAAAGAGCGATTGAAAGAGTAGTTGGTGAAGATAATTAAACTATACAACTTTTATATCATTAACCATCATTAACAATGTAATATATATGCTAACATTCCCCCTCCCTATTACATTATTCCTACAAATGTACCCCTAAAAACTTGAAAAAAACTTTGCCAAGGGACCCCCCTTAAGGCTTACATAACAAAACTAGCTAATTACAAAACATATATACATTCTTGAGAATATCTTCCTTTTAAGAAACAAATCTTGAATCAAGTGGAACTCCATCAAGCTTCCTCGTGACCCTTGAAAGGGTGTAGCTATGAGTTGAATTCCCATATTATTAGAGTACAATTTTCTCAAACTCTTGAATAATTTGACAACAATCCATATTGATTTCAGAGTGATCTGACAATACTGGTTTACAATTTTTGGCCAGACTGGAC
Organism: Sequoia sempervirens; assembly: GCA_007258455.2. Taxonomy (NCBI): domain Eukaryota; kingdom Viridiplantae; phylum Streptophyta; class Pinopsida; order Cupressales; family Cupressaceae; genus Sequoia; species Sequoia sempervirens. Next base: position 124,112 of record VDFB02150107.1, on the reverse strand, counting down.
ACTAAACTAATTTTTTCTAACTAAATCTTCACTTTCAAGCACCTATAGCAACTAAACCGCGAGGAATTTGAAGATGATGCAAACTAGTGATTTGTGTAATTTTTTCTGTAGATTATAAATATATATTTTTAATTTTTTTGGAATCAGATTGCATTTCTTTTTCCATCTCCTTCAAAAAACTAGTTTTTTTTTTCAGTAAACACCATTGTTAAGGAGTGACTCTCACTGTATAACACAATTTTTTTTCCATGAAGGATAAAATTCTATTTTTTCAAATTTATATTTGTAACTATGATATCTAGTGCTTCCAATTGGTTTCATAGTTTTTTATTGAATATATTTTCCTTAATCAAGTTTTGAAGTCAAACCAATACAATTGCATATTAGGCAACCTGTGATAACACATAATTTTTTATGTATCAAAATTCAATTTTTTGTTGGATCGAGGACTTCAATATTTGATGCACTCATATTTTTCATTTTTATAATATTCTATTTTTCTACATGTGCAAAATAGAAAGCTTGATTTTGGTGAAAAACTTACATTCACAAGAAATTAAAAAATAAATATAATAATAAATTAAATTTATTTAAAATTATACTTTTGGGAAGCTTATAATAAGGACTACATACTTACAAAAAATAAATTTTAAATGAATTCATTTGATCCCCCAAAAGGTAAATCAAAAGTGGTTTTTTATCAACATTTTGATAGGTGTAAAGGAGACTCCATTATAGGTATAGTTTAAAACTAGCGGGGTTCTATCCAAGGGGGTTTGATCTAAGGTAGTTTGATAAAATACTCTTCAATTGGAATGCTTTAAAGGGAACTTTTTAAGGCATAAATCATTATATTTTCTAAAAATATGTGATTTCAGAAAAAATCAGAATCTCCCAAAAATTGTAAACTAGCTTTGTGGGATCACCCTTTAGTATTGATTCCCTTACCTATCTCCAAAAATAAAACTTCACAATATATGCATTCTTGAAATCCATCAACATCAACAAGGAAAACAAGAAAGAAAGAAAAAACACTTCTCAAGAAAAGCACTACCTCAAAGTGAGAAGCTAACTTGAGATGATGGAAATTCCTCCATCCTATATTGCCTCCAACCTCCAATGTGATGGCTCAAAGTACTAATACATTCTTAGCAATATCAACAAAATTATCATCTGGTGGGTCCTTATCCTCATCCTCAATACAAACTAAGTTACCTTCATTTGATTGATCTTTGAGGTTTCTTTTAAGAAGATCATTGGCTTGAATTCTACAAGACCAAATTATGTGACCCTTTTTGTTACATTAGAAACATGTAGTTTTCCCTTTATTTTTACCTAACATTTTATTATTTCTTTGAGATTATAATGCATTCTTCAATTGAGAATCACCTTTTGTATCTTTTGTATTTGTTCTCTTTGCTTCTACTAAAAGGGATAAATCACATTTTCTAAGTTCTGATAAGTTATTTGACTAAGTGTAAAAATAATATTATTATATTTTGAAGGAAAACTATTTAACATTGATATAGCTCTAGCTTTAGGGTTTTTGACAAGGGATTAGAGTTTTTGCAAAATTGCAACATTACAATTTTGACAAATTTTACACTTGACAAATTTTGCACTTGCTTCAACAAGGTGTTGAATGGGCACTAATAAGAGGGGTAACATAATGACTAGAGGACTTTTGAGCATGAAGAACCATATAATATCTCAAGTACATCAATTTTTATTGATGGATCATGCAAAAAGAGGGGTGTCATCAAGTTATGGCAATTACTAGACTCCATACAATTCCTACTCTGCCCAAAGGATTCGATGTCTTAGAAAATGTACCATTCCATTGTTTCAATTTCCACAATATCTTTTTAGCTTCTATTTTTCTCAATTTAGTTTGTTAAATCAATATAACATCTAGTTTCGATAGCTTCATTTGTCACTTGAGTTGGAAACACTTATTTGGGGAAATTTAAGCCTCTAATATTCCACAAGAGGATCCTCATTGCTCCTTAGAAGGGATGATCTCCCTCCTAGACCTTAGTTTTCTTTGTCGTTTGACTAAGCTTGCTAAATTTGATTTCTCTGAATTAGTCCTTCTTCCTCTACATTTACCCTCACCATGTTTATGCTTCTTTAAAATTAATTTTGACTGGATTATCATCATTTCTTCTATTATATTTAATTCATCTTCAAAAGAAGCCAAGCTTATGAAGTTCACATCTTCATGATTTGACTCTCTTTCCATATCTACCAAACCTAGTAAAGGCCCTTCTTTATCATCAATTTTTTTATGTTTTATTATTCTAGAAATAATTTTTGAATGCATCTAAATCCTCTTCCAAGGAGATCTTTCCTTTCTCTATCTTGCACTACTCTACCAATAAGTCTTCACTACCATTACCATTTAGAGAGGATTCTTATTTTAATTCAAGTGGCACAAATTCATCTACTTGTTGACCCTTGGCTATGGTTTGTGTCTATGGTTATTCATGTTCTTAAATAACTTTTCATAAGTTTACCTTCCTTTTTCTTGATTTTGAAATACTTTCATTTTATGTCCACTTTGATGGAAATGACTACAATAAAGAGAAGTATTTTCCATCTCTATTTTTTTATTCCATGTTCCTATCTCAAATCTTAACTCTATATCCTTATGAAATGGATTATCCATATCAATCAAAATATATAATTGTGCATAGATCCTTACTTCTTCAATAAATACTATTTCATCTACTTGAATTGAATCTCCTAACAAACTTCCAATTTTCCTGAGGATTTTTGAAACCAAATATTTCATTAGAAGATCATATAGTATAATCCATGTTGGTACCTTGGATATAAATTTATCTAATGGATTAAATTTTAGTTCCCAAATCTTTAACGATGGGTCCCATTCCATCTACAATCCAAGGGGTGCTAGAAAAAAAATCTTCCTTTTTAGCTCTTGAATCATATTATGATAGGAAAAATCCCTGTAGTAATGATTTTAATTTTATTTATATTCCTTAATTTTCTTCACACCTTCTTTTGAACCCTATTTTTTGACAACGAATCTTCAACCCATTTCAAGAAAATTTTCTATTTTTTAAGGCTAGAAGATTTGGACTAATAACCAACATCTCCCATCAGATTCAAGACATGGAATAACCACCTCTTGTGGATCCATTTATCTCTAACATTTGTATCAAACATTAACAAGTTGATCTTTTGGCATAATGACAAACACATTCTAACAAATGATATTAGAGTCGTGGTTGTGGGTTCAAATCCCCTCAAGTGACGATGAGGGGGGATTGTTGGACTAATCACCAATGTCTCCCATTAGATTCAAGACATGGACTAACCACCTCTTGTGGATCTATTTATGTTTGGTGTTTTATTGAGCATTAACAAGTCAATCTTTTGGCACAATGACAAACGTGTTCCAACAAGAAGAGGAGTACTCAATATCTGCATTAGGTAATGTAATGATTTTTTTATTTGTTTAGGAGGTTCTCCCAGTGGAATGATATTAGCACCTATAGCCATTGACCTCAATTTTTTTTTCCACAATTTTTTTTATTAGAGAGATAGTATTTATAATTCCACAATTTAAAATAATTATCAAGAACTCTAGGTTTTTTATATAGGGTCCAAGGTATTTGTTGAAATTAATCACTAAAAAGATATGGTGTCCTATTTTAATATCATCCAAATTTCCTTTTTCTACTTCTTTCTTTCCATCTCTATTCCAATATTCATGATTTTTCATAATTCCCTTTAAACTAAAAAGTAGGATCGCATTGTAAGACATCTTATTTCCATATATTAATTAGCATTTTCACTAACTCTCCATTGGATTTAGCTTCCTACTACCTTATTTCTCTATTGCTATGAGGGTCTCCACCAATTATTTTATCCCTTGACAAAAAATCCTTATTATTATATTACTTTAAAATATTTTATTTACACAAAAAATCCTTCATTATTGAGAAAGATAGTGGAAATATTTAAGTTACTTTGAAAGAAACTAAATTGAATTATTTTATTGGCCCTTGGGAAGTGAGAAATGACTTAGGAATTTATATTATATTTTTGAAATGTATTTTATGAAAATGAAAAAGAAAGATAAAACACAAGGACATAAAACCCCATTTTATTACATTTATATTATTTTGTATTGGATGGGGGCCTTGTAACTCCTCTTTACTTTATCAAAATATGTGCAATATCATAATTAGGATAAATATATCAAAATTAATAAAATTATTACACTAACACATCTTACATTGTCAAATATGAAAAAATAGAGCTTATGTTTATTTTTAACTATGGAATTCAAAAATGTAATAATTTAATGTTGAGAAAGTTCACATAATTACCTCTACTTATTTTATGATTAAATAATAGATCAAGACATTAGTATTAAAGTTTTGGCACCTCTAAGACCTTCTAAGTCACTAGGAAAGTGTACCTTATTTAATGATCTATGTTCCCCATATAAATTTCCAAAAGGATTACCACTACCTATTCATAGATGAAGAATTCATTTACACTACCAAAGATACTTCTCACACCTTCATTTTCATCTAAGGATAATTTAATTTTTTCTTTAAATTTTTTTTTATGTTCTTATCCCTACTTATTTTTGGATCCAAGTGTAGGCTAGGAAAGTGGTCTTAGAATTTCAAAACATCTAGGTCTTCCTCAATCACTAGGAAAGTGTGTTTTCTATAGTACGTACCATTTTCCTCCAAATAACTTTCCTTAAGGTATGCTAGCAACAAATCCAAGACAAAGGAGTAATTTACATAGCTAGAGCCACTTCTCACCTTCTCATTTTTAATAAAGGTGCCAGAGTCCTCTATTGCACAACAATATTGCTAGACTATTTGGTTGGGCTTCTCCTCTCTAGGGTAGAATAGGTGATAGAACATCATGCCTCTACCTCTTGGTTGCTCATTGGTTGTGCCTTTTGCTATCTAAGACTCTTTGGGTGGATGGGTGGCCTTGATCCTCCCCCTGAAGAATCCTTTAAGTCAAGTGTACATAACACTTGGAATGATCTACTATCTCATCTTGTTGTACAACTTCTTACACTTAATAAGGTGATGATTTGTTGATAAATTTTTTTATTATACTTCAATAATTTGTACACATTAACTACACATATATTATTGTAAGCCTCCATTTTTATATTTAATATTTTTTTAATAATATATAAATATATGAAATGTACTTATTTTAAAAAATCAAAAGAAACAAATAAAGAAAAAAGTCATTTTTTTCTTAAGTCATTCAAACTTTGTGATGCCCAACATCTGACTAAAAACAAAACATATGAGGCATGTACTTTAATACGGGAAAAACAAGAATCTAAGTTGCAAACCAAAAAAAAACCCACCGTGTATAAAAATAAGCCAATGATCATGATCTTTAGGTTGGATGGAGGCCTTTTGTTTATTTTAGCAAGGAAGTTGTGAAACTTGAAAGTTGGCTCAGCTATGTGGGCACCGGTGCTTTCATCCATTCAAATGATCATGATATTTAGGTCGGATGGAGGCCATTCATTTTAGAAAGAGAATTGTGAAACTTAGAAATTGGCTCAATTATGTGAACACCATGGTTTCATCCATTCACACATAGTGGGGTTATGAAATAGAAAAAAGATGCATTATAGATTTAATCAAAAGTCAGTATATTAATATATCATGCTAGATATAATTCGTCAATATATACTTTTTTTTGTCTGCACTGGTTTTCCTAAGCATGTTTTCATCAAGTAACCTCTACATGGACTTGGTATGGTGAGCCTTAACATCAATTATCTTTGAGTAATTGTATTGGTTTAGCTTAGTTTATGAGTTTCTAAGAACCTTTATTCTATTTACCATGTTTGGTTCATAAGATAGTTTAACTTTCGCTTTTAATCCAAAAATACTTGTTTATGGACAGTCAGCAATTAGAGACTGCATTTTGGCCGTTACTCTTCCTTACCTTCAACAGTCAATTCCAATACACAGAATAGATGCTTTGCATTTTGCTCCTTATTCTTCTTGCTCTTTTCTGTCTTCATTTTAACTGTGTCGTTCCAAGATCCCATCGCCTCCATACTCACAGTGACTACATAGTTACCAAAGCCCACTGTAGACATATTAACCGTTGAGCGACTGTGACATTATAACTGAGGTTAACTTTAGAGACCCCCAATTGTGATGTAAAACATAGAAAGGCATTCCCTAATAGTTTTCATGAGATCTATGATGCCCGTCATTTTCAACCATCAATCTATGAGCAGATTCTGATCTGAAGAATTAATGTGGCCGTTGGTCGCCCATCTACAAACTGGTAAGTTGATTTCACATAATTCTTGCAATTTATTTTGTCACTTGATAGGGCCCACTGTGAACAATTGAAAGCTGCAGGCAATTAATCTCAAATGAAGGACTAAATTTTAATGTGCATAAAAAGAGTATTAAAGCATAGTGTTCAGATGATAAATCATAAAACTTCATTAAAAAACCTAATAAAGACTCTAAATTATAGGTGAAAACCACCTAGTTTGAATCTTTGATGTGTTTATAATGTTTAATGTGGTTGCTTCATGACATTGCAATGCCTTAAAATCCTTCTCCTCAAAATAGCTCATGAGAGGATAGATTTATAGACTTGGTAGGATGAAGATCAACGGTTGTGATCAAAAGATGGGTGGATGACTTGGATTGAGTTAGTTGGGTAGTTGAGAGATGAAAGGAGGAGATAAAAGATATTATTGAATTTTTTTTTTAGGAGATAGTTATGAGGTGAGTTAATTTTTTTATTCATTTTTAGATGGTTATGAGAGGGATTTAATTAATTAAAGTAATTAAATCATGTAGAAAGGGGACACGAATTAGAAATTAGGATTTAGGGGAAAATAAATAATTAGGATAAATGATAGAATTAGGACCTAGAATATTTTCAGGTGTCTACACTTTCATTGTTCATTTTATGATCAATTTTTTGGGTTGCGACTTCTATTATTTGATGAAGTCAAAGGTAGTTTCATGATCTAGTTGTTTGGTAGTAACCAAGTCAAGCTTTTAAATGATCTTTAGACAAGGCATGGAATTATAGATTTTAGAAAAGAGAATTTAGAAAGCCTTCTTGTTTAGCTATGGAATATAGTATGTTGATTGTACTATTTTATAGCATTCCTAGTTAGGTTTTTGCTAATAGTTTACTAATGTCATAATTATTAGTTTGAAGCACACACATCTTTGTAGAGATTTCCAAATCATTTAATATGTCAAATAGGATTGATGGATGTGCCACATGAAATGGTCAAAGTGATTCTTCCAATAAATAGGGAGCTAAGGTCTTATTTTGGAAATTCTGGAGTACTTTGTCGTGGATAAGAGGTTATGGCATTGGCCTCCCATTAGCATCCAATAAGAGAGGTGGCAAAAATTGAGTAGGTGATCCTGATTGAATTTTTTTAGGTCTATTAACAATTTTGATGAATTGAGTTTGAGTTGGTATGATTATGGTGTTTTTCAATGCTTGAATGAAAATTTAGGTGTAGTTTATTGTAGTATTTTTATTTTCTTAGGTTTTGATTGGTGGGACAATATACTAGGTGTAACACCTTCCATGGTGGCTGATTTTGGTAGATTTATGAATAAATTTGAAATAGGGAACTTAATTCTTTTGACATGGTTTTCCCTACCTTGGTAAGCAATGGAATTATTCATGAGGCATTGGATTTATTTTGGATTTTTCGCCTAGAGTTTGGGATTCATTTGAAGGAATTATTGTATTTCATGGTGGATTTAATATTGTCTTTATGTTCACCCTCTTAGTTGCTTTCCTCTTGAGGATATGCTTGATGTTGATCCACTCTAGACCTAGCATTAACCTTGGTATGGGGAATTATGTTTTTTTTGGTATTATTGAAAGTCATGATCAATCCATGCTAGAATTAGGATTTCTAGAATGAAGATCACTCTATGGACTCATATTAGACATCAAATAAAAACCATTATACAAATAGGAGGATAATCTTTAAGTAATTAAGAGGAAGAGAAATGTGGAAAAAAATAAATTCTTGATAAGTCAATTTAAAGGAAGGTATTTAATTGAAAAAAAAGGAAAGATGTCAAAAATAATCCAAACAAAAGTGTGTTAACATTTGTGTGAGCTTAATCAAAAAATTATTGGCCTAAAAAATAAGTCCCTACAATATAATGATTCTCTAAATAAGAAAAAAAGATAGAATATCTTTCTAAATCCAAACATAATCTAAGAGCATTGGTCCACAAAGCAATCTACCACTGTAAAACAAAGTTTCTTGTAAAATGGGGTGCAACTAGGTGGTAAATAATATCTATGAGGACTAATATGGTAGTAGGTGGTAAGAAAAGAATATAAGTAATAAAAATGTAGAAAATAGAAATAATGATTGATACTTTGCTTTCTTTAAACTAAGTGCACAATATTTACAATATAAATAAACTATCAAAAGAAAGAGATTAAGATTAGGGGGTGATCCCACAATAGTGGTTTACACTTTTTGGCCTAATTGGACACTGATATTTTTTTTTTTAACACAATCTCCACATTCGGCACCTACAACGATTAAACCGTAAGGAATTTGAAGATGATGTAAACTAGAGTCTTGTCACATTTTGTCTATAGATTCTAAAAATATTTTTTCAATTTTTTTGGAATCATATTGCACTTCTTTTTCCATCTCCCACAAAATTGGTTTTTCAAAAAATATTTTTAAAAAGTGACGACACCATATAATGCATAACTTTTTTCCATGAAGGATAAAATTCCAATTCTTTCAAATTTAGATTTCTAACTCCGATATCTAGTGCTTCCACTTGGTTAGATAGTTTTTTATTGAATATTTTTTCTTTAATCAAGTTTCAAAGTCAATCAAATGACAATTCAGACATAGCGCGACCGTATAATGCATAACTTTTACTATATGTATCAAAATTATTCTATTTTTTTTTTGTTGGATCAAGGACTTAAATATTTGGTGCACTCATATTTTTAATTTTTTTTTTTTTATAATCTTCTATTTTTCCACTTGTGCAAAACATAGATTTTTGTTTTCCATGAAAAACCTATATTTAATAAAACTTAAAAAATAGATAGATAATAAAACCCAAACATACTAAAATTATATTCATTGGATAGCTTGTTCTGAAAGCTACTCAATTCCAAGTTTGGTTTCTAAATATTCCCCCATTTTCATCCCCAACCAGAGCTTGAAAGCGTAAAATTTTAGGTTTTTTGTGTGAACAAATTAAAAAATTAGGGAAGGGGGTTCGCTAGAACCAGGGAGGTTCTAGCGAACTAGGGTTCATTCGAACCCCCACTAATATGCATTTTCCCTTTGTTTTTTGGGGAAATGTGGGCCCAATAGTTAATGGGTTCACTCGAACCCTAGTTCGGTCGAACCCCTTTATGGTTCGGTCGAACATGTGGGTTCATGCGAACCCCTAAAACCAATTTTTTTGCCATGGGGTCATTTTTTCTCAATTTTCCTTCCTCCATCAAATTGTAAACCACTATTATGGCTTCACCCTAGGGGTAGTTACCTTTGGTTGACTTACAAGGGAATTAATATCCACTTGAGAGATGGTTATAAGTGAAGTCAAGATAAATAGAAGAAGACTTAGATAGACCTTAATTTGGAAGTCTAAACACTTGGTAAACCTTCTTGATACAACTCCTATTCTTGAAATTTTGAAGGCCTTTATGTCTATTCATCTTACTTTGGTATAAGATTTTATTAATCCTAAATTTTCTTCCTATCCTTAAGGTTGATGTATTTATAAACACAAATTTAATTATGAATGTTCTTAAAAAATGACAAAATTTATTGTTCATAAATTGGAATCTAAACCATAACCAAATCCTAATATCAACTAGCATAATTATCTTGACTAATGAAGTTGATGATATCAAAAATACTATAAAACATCTTTAATCAAGTTGATGATATTAGATACATGTTAACCTAAGATTTAAATTTAATGCTCAACCTTACTTGTTATGTATAACTTTTGTGATAATTATCCCTTCAAAATTATCTTTCAAATCACCTCTTTCAAATCATACAATCTTTCTAAAATTTCAATTATATTTTACTATAAAATCAATTAAAAGTGTTCATACGATCAACAAATCTAGACAAATATTTATTAATTAATTCAAAATAAAAAATACGATATATTCTAATTTTCAATAAATTAATAAATATGGTCAAATGTGCAATGTGATGGTTGTATAGGCAATACACAAATTTAGGGGTCTCTAATTAGGAAAAAAGTGAGTCATAAAGACTTACCGCGTTGGGAAAACAATTAAAGACATGTAAAAATATGTTCTAAATTTGATTAAAGACATGTAAAGATTTGTTACTTATAAATTTGATTGTATCGTATAAACAATCAAATCCAAAACAATATAAGGGAGAGGGCCCTATCGTGGGTAGGGTAACTTTGACCCCCTGCTCCATGTCATCAGCGTCCGAGTCAGCATTTTTTTTTTTGCCACGTCCCTTGACCGTTAGCTGGGAATATTTAAAAAACTTTTGGGGAAAATTCGAGCATGTTTTCCGATGTTTTGGGGGCGCTTTACAAAAACCACAAAAAAAGAGCCAGAAAAAGTGATGGACCAATAGTGGGTAACTAAGTCATGTAATATTGGTGTGCTAATGTGGCGTTACATGATTGGCAATTTGTGTATTTTTTGAATTGAAGGGATTGGTAGTTGGATACTAAGTGTAAATTTATTGACACTTTTATTGCCCAACAGTAGGCCCCAGACTGTCCAAAGTTGGCTCCCAGACTGTCCATATCTATACCAGCGATTGAACCCTGTCCCACGATTGGCTCCTCTCCCTTATCTATTGTGGAAATCTCATATCACTTAAGACATGAAAGTGACCGACGAGACCGACGAATGGTATAATGGCGACGCATTTATCACAAGGTACGGACCACCCTCTCCATCTCAATATGGGAGAAACGTTCGGTAGTAAACGAAAGGAAAATTCCCTGAAAAGACTAAAATAAGTGTTGTTCGTGACGTTGTTCACGCAGTCTAAGCTCCCTGGAATGTACTCTCAGCTCTCTGAAATGAATCTACACTTTACACTATCAGGTTATTTGAGTTCCTTTAGTGAACAGGAAGCTAAACACTGTTAAACATGTTAAAATATATGGCGGAAAACATGTTAAACAGGAAGCTAAACACTGTCAGTACAGAAAACATATTTAAAATCTGTATTTGATAACATGTTTGCAAGCATCATATGCAGATAAATTTGGTTTCTTTTTATATTGAGCGATTGCAAGGAAGAAAATATTTCATAATGTGATTATGATCCATTCATTCGAACATTCCTCCGAATGCGTTTAAAATTTTCCCACATAGATAACGCTGTCTCCTTGGACGAAATCCATCATTAAAATGGAACCAAGAATAAAAGATTTCCAGACATATTTGGTGTTATTTAGAAAGACCGATCATTTTATAAATCGTCTAGTTGGCATCCTGGTTGACATTATAGATGAATGAGGAGATGCCAAGCGCGAAAGGAAGGCGCTTTATAAACTTATTTTTTATTTACGGTAGTTAATACAGAGATGGCAATAATAGTGATCGATGAGGGACGAAATGCTTCGACGGCTACGCCGTTTTAACAGAAGCCGATTTGGAAAGTTGTGTCATGTCATGAATAAACCTGTTCAAATTGATAAAAGAAGAACCTGCCTGCGCAACCGCTTTAAATGCAGCATCCTTCAACTCCCGGCCTCTTTTTCTAAGCTCCTGCGCTTGCAGATCCTAGCCTCTATCAGTCTCCTCACGCCTTTCTCTATCTCCTTCCTTTTAACCACCAGATTTTCGTCAATGTCCACGCCCTCCAAGTCCATGCCAATCATCCACACGTCCTTGCAGAACCGGCAGTCGAGAAACTGGTCAGCGAAAAAGGGCCATCCAAGCATGGGAATTCCCATGCTCATGCTCTCCAAGCACGAGTTCCACCCGCTGTGCGTAAGAAACCCTCCTACGGAAGGGTGGGACAACACCTTCACCTGAGGCGCCCATTTCACCATTAGTCCCCGATCCTTGGTTCTTTCAACAAAACCCTCCGGGAGAGTGGCAGGCTTGCCTCCCGCAATATCCATACGCAGAACCCACAGAAAGGGGTGCTCACTCTTCTCTAATCCCACTGTCAACTCCTCCAGCTGTTCGTTTGATTTGACGGCGATGCTGCCGAAGGAAACGTATATCACAGAAGCCGCCTGTTGGGCGTCGAGCCATTTTAGACAGCTCTCGTCCTGCTCCAACATACTAGCTCTCTCGTTCAAATCTTTTCCTTCCAGGAAATTGGGAAGAAATACAGGACCTACTGCCAGAGCAGGACAGCCATTACAGGACAGTGCGCTTACCGTCTGAGGTGCTTCCAGCTCATCGAACGTGTTGACCAGCACATAGTCTGCCTTACTTTGATATTGTGACTCACGCAGAAACCACTGGAACAAAACGTCTGACGTGTCGGTAGCGCGACAGAAGGAAAGCAGATCGCTCGGCAACAGGGGCGGAAGATTACCAGGCAAACAAGTGATTACTTTGTCTTCCCTCTTCGACTCTTCCACTGCAATTATAAGCTTTCAGTTATTACGAACATTTTGAACAATCAAAACAGAATTGAGGATCACTAGTGTAGCATCTGTACCTTTGACGGGAATATGTCCGCGTGAGAGGAGAAGGTTGGTGTTGCACTGAGCAATAGAAGAGGCGGCGCACATTGTCCAGAAGATGACTCGGGGCACTCCCAGCTTGCTGGCCACTTCTTAAGTGCAAGACATGAAATTTTCTGTTATAATGCAGGTAATAGGTGGAGTTCCCTCCGGTAAGCCGCACCGCAAGTGATGTTCCAAGACGGGGCCAAGGTTTTCCACTGCGATCAGGTACTCGGCAAGATTGGCGAGGCGACCATGATCTGGTGGTAACCCATCTGGCATTGTTAGAAACCTAAATGTGGAGTTGGAGGGTTGATCATTATTATCAGCTGCTTTGGACATGCACCGGTGACTCCACTCCGTGTTTACGAAGGTGATGAAAACCCCTCACGAAGAGAGCAGGTGAGCCAAATTGATAAGAGGATTGATACTGCCTTGCGCAGGGTAAGGCACCATCACTGCGTGCAGGCCATTCATCTTCATCTTTTTAATTGCTTGAGATAGGTGAGCCCGGCCTTCATATATATACACTTTAACAAGTATCAGGTGTGTGTGGTGTTAGGTGGTAAATGTTAGGTTATAATATTAAGTTGAAATGGTGTACTTTACACAAGAATCTTATATAAAGGGGTTTTATCAAATTAAATTTTTGTTGTATCAAGTTAGGGAAGATGACCTGATATTAGGGAAGATTATCTGATATTTGAGCAGCCTAATTTAGTGTCTTTTAGAGGTATATGCGACAATTTTAAATCACTTCAAATATTTTACAATGACCACTTATTTGACAAGATTCCTACTTATAACTACTATTTCAAGTCCACATCTTTATGATGCCACATCAACATGTTTTTTCTTGAGGTGTCCAAAAAGACCTGCTAAAGATATACGACAAATTACACAACAAATTATAATAATTATGAAATAAATCAGATTTTAATGATAAACCAATATAATATTATATGATTTGTTGCTTTTTAAATTTAAAAAATATAATTCAATAGCCCCGCTTTTAGGTGTAAGTTCAACATCACAATAGTTCTTTTCATTTAATGCAATAGCCCTGCTTTAGGTGGAAGTTCAGTATCACAATAGATCTTTTCAAAGTTATTTGCATGTAGTACGCTTTATACTGTCATCTACCATCAGATGTAAGTCTATCTACCAGAGCAATCCATTAACAGCAACTTCAACTAACTCACAATGGAAATGCCGTATCAGATTTCAAGTTAGTGTTTATTGAGTGTAAAATGAAGAATCCTTGGTATGTATTTTTGGTAAGTAAATGTGTTGTCAGAAACGAATAACATATCAGTCATATGACTTCACCACCAGTTCATGTCATAAAGGGCGTGGAGAAATGTGGAGCATATGAAAAGTAGAGTTAGGTCAGAGGGCCAACAGTTGTGCATAAAAAATGTATTTATCATTACCTATTTTTCAAATATAATATTAAAATAATAACAAAACATTATATCTAGAGTTGGTTGGGAGCACCCTACCCTCTATGTCATTTGCCTCTATACTCTCTAGTAGATTGGTTTCTCTAGATTGCAATTACAGGTTGCTGTAATTTTAGTTTGTCTCGGAATACATTGATCTTTTCAAGATAGTCAAGTAGGAGTTGGTGTAATTTGCCTTTGTCTTGGATGATTACGAATAATATTTAGTATCTAAGTAAATAGTTTCTTTTGTCTAATAACGAATGGATGGATAATTAAGTTTTCATGGATGGATATAGTAAATCTTATATATGAAAATATAAAAATAATATTATTCAATAAAAAATTGAGGAATTTGGCAATTATCATAATTAAAATCTTATAAACATATATGAACAACTACAACATACATTTGCAATATAATTTTTTTTATCTTGACACTTAACTTGAGAATAAACTAATTAAATTTTTGTTAAATAGAAAATTTATTATTCCTAGTATTTTTAATTGGTTATGTAAAAGCCAATCTAGGCTATTGAATTTAAGCTTTAATTTTTTTTATTTGTGAATTACTAATTTAATATATAGACCATTTTAGATCAAGGTTTATACTATGCAATTCATTGTATACTTTAAGTTGTTAACTAGATAAACATAAAGAGGTACTTTTTATTGACAAATACACCCAATACACAATCAAGGATAATAAACAAATGAATCTCTTGAAAGGAGATACTAAAATATATCAAAGCTCTTTAGGTTTCTAGTTCTTAGCTTTGCCAAATGACTTGAGGGAGATGAAATATTGTTTTAATAAGGGGTGTTGTGAAATCATTTTAGACTTTTTCCAGGCTTAAGATAAACTTAGTTTGAAGGATAGTTGCAAAGTTACAATGTATATTAGACGAACAATGAATTTATTACACAAATATTAAACACTTGTAGAAAGATACAATATATTCTATTCTAAATATTGATCAAAGAAAACATAAAAGATTAGGGTTAAAGAAATAGATCCTAGGGTTCCAAGAATGAATATTGTGCTATAAGATGAACACATTATCAATTAGTACAAATATATACAAATTTGTAGTTGCACAACTAAAAGAGGAACTAGTGTTATCTTCATAAGAAAATTATATGACAAGGGATAAACAATAGCATACAAAATTTACATGCATAGTAAGAGGGATTAAAAACCTTAAAATACTAGATTTTAAAAAATAATTCATAAGAAATGAGTCTTCATTACATCTATAGTATAGGGAAATCCCTTGAAATAAGAGGGCTCCAATAGAATTCTACCTTAATAATGTAAAAACCAAATGTTCTACAACTAAACTATTTCTATCTCTATGCTATCATCTATTGTATTTGTTATGCTAATGAATGCAATTTTTCTTAGTTACATTTCCTTCAATGGAAGAAATGTCCCAATCAATTACATAACATTATACAATAAGCTTAGTACAATCATTTTCAAATCATGTTCCTTACTAAGATTTTGGAGCTATAAACCAAGTTTAGATACAAATCTACTCAAATTGTACTTTTAAATCTATAATAATAAGATTGAAGAATGTAAGTTCACTAATGAAGAGTTACTCATTAAGAATGGTGGTTTGAAAATAAAATTGAGTCAGGCATATTTAGCATTCCTTTTTCCTACATTAGAGATCTATTACTGATCACGAGTTATGCTTTCTTTAACTTTCTCATTAACTAAAACATCCATTTATGTATGTTTTAAAAAATTCCACTAATGAATTCTACATAAATGATTATCAAAGGGTCAAAAAATGGCATTAGAGTTTAAATATGAATTAAAATATATTTTAAAAGAATAAAAGTTCTTTAAAACCCATGTGTTAGGTCTCAATAGGGTCCACACATGCCAAAGGATCAGATCATAAACAAGGTAGGTTGAACAAGGGCTTGGATGGGTGAAATCATCATTTATATTGCCTTTGACATGCATGTGAATGACATTTGTGTAGTTGAATGCTCAAAGGAGCATGTAGCATGTTGAGATTGGTCAATGTAAATAAGATTGGTAAAAGGTGGGAGTTTCAAAAATTTAATACCTAAAGTACTCAAGGATTTGGGGATGGAGATATATGCATGTTGAGGGATACAAGGAGATAGTCATGGAAAAGTATGAAGGATCACTTGGTAGCCTACTTTGAAGGAGGTTTGGGTTTCAAGAAATTTTTTATAAATCTAGCTCGAGAGCAAAGAGAAATTTCAATTTTTTTTGTGTTGATGGAGATTATCGATTGAAGCGATTTCAAGATGTTAAAGGGACAAACTTTAGTATAAGGAAATCTAGCTTGTAAAAATTTGAAAGTCTAAAGGTGGGATTCAAGGATGAAATTTAGAATACTTGATGCTAGAAGAAGTTAGGATTAGGGTCTTCAGAGATTTGATTAAAAAAAAGAAGGATTAGGACTAAGTCATAGGTCTAAGGGTATAGAGAAACTTTTGAATAATTGAACATGAATATAGGAAATATAATGATTTTGGATATCAAGGTTTAGATAAAATCACTTATGAAATATATAGTTAGATGTATTCCTAAATGGATTGGCCTAAATTTAAAGAAGGAAGTGGAGATTAAGGAAAAGGATGATAGGAAAAAAATACCAAAGGTTCAAAATATTGTGGAAAAGATAGAGTGGGTGCTTGGGGAATAGTAAACCTCACATGACATAGTAATCAATTAAGGAAAATCCTAAAAAAATAAGAGATAAAAAGGACTTAAAGGAAGCCTTATAACTCAAGGAATTAGGAATTTGAGGAAAAGCATGGTAGTAGAGAAATGAGGGAAAGAAAAGCACAAGTCCAAGCATATAATTTGACCAATGAGTCCCATTGAAGGAAAGATTTCATTCAATGTTAGTAATGGGCCATGTTTGAAAAAAGAAGTAAAGAAGGAAAAGACACAAAAGGGGTTCCCTAATTTTATATAAAACCAAGGATGTTGTTGTGAGGTACAAAAATATGGTGACTCTACAATAGAATAATCCTAGTTATTCTAGTGTAAGTAACTTTACATAAGACCCCAAAAAGTAACACTTGGTATAGTCAATTTTTTTCGTAGGAAAGTTTATGAGTAGGATTCATCCTTATAGATTAAGAAATAACAAGAGGAACTTATAACAATCATGGGCACTTTGAATTAATTTATCCTTCTTAAAGTTGAGAAGATTAAATATTATAACTTGGCATTAGACTATTTGACCACAATAAAACATAGTTCAATATAGTATAAGCATGAATACTAATAGACATTGTACCATGTGGCTAAATATTTCTCTACTACCATCTAGATGTTCACACTTATTATAGATATCTCTAGTTTTGTGAAGGTATATCTTCACAACTAGTAAAGATTTCATAGCCCTGGTGGACATATCCAAGTCACCCAAAATAATTGAGTTTTTGAGTTTTCATCCTTTTACTCAATATTTATTTGCTCTTTTAATATATTGATCTTTTGGATTTTTTATTACTTTTAGACTTTAATTTTTCTAGTGATTATTTTAATCTCAATCAACAAGTAATGAATCACGTAGCACAAGTTCAAGACTACCATTAGAAACAAAGATGGGAATAGTAATAATTTTTTTTTATCAAATATATTAGATATAATTATCAATTTAGTCCAATTTAGAATATTTATTAATATTGTTAATCATGTGTTAGTGGTTAATCATGAAGCTTAGTTGAATTCACAAGATGAATTCAAAACATGAATAAATTTAATATAACTATTACTATACTAAGCCAAAGGTTTTAATTTTCTAGGAAATAGATTCTTAAATAAGAATAATAATGAGAAAAACTAAATAAAGTAGTCATAAAGATGGCTACCAAGAATCCACGAGTTCAACATATTACATAATAGTTAGGGATAACAATAATTGATGCCAAGTAGAATTTACAATCAAGGCACAAGGTAATTTAGTAGAAAGTAGGAGGAAAAGAAAAATATTTAAGTAACCTATTTTTTACAAAAAAAAACATAAGAAAAACTATATAAATAAAAAGGATAACATTTAGGAATTAAATTAATACTTGAGAAGAAATTCATTGACTAGCAATGAAAACTCCTTACAATCTTTAAGAGGTAGCTTTTGGTTCACTGAATTAGTATTTTTAATTCAAGAAGAAGCATACACTCCATATCTATAGTAAGAGGAAATAGAAATTCAATAACATCATCCCATAGAGCATAATGGGTAAGTGCACCAATCTGTGATACAATTTAGGTGCCAAATTGGAAAAATTTGCAAAAAGGCCAAAATTGGCCATTTGGCATATGCCAAATGACTTGAAGTCATTTGACGTGTGCCAAATGCAAAGGTTGAATAAAAGAGAAAAAATGCATTTCAAACCCTCATTTCACTTCAACTTGTGGCTTGGCTTGGAGGATTTGAGGTTTGCAACTTGCGCTCGCCAAATATCATCCATTATTTGCATCCGTAGCTTGCTATTTTTCATGACCACCAACACATCAAAGACGTCAAAGATTGCGAAGAGGTATGTATTTTTATTCTATTTATTTTAAATTTGATTTAGAATGCAGATTGAAATAGGTTTTTATAATAAAATTTTGTTCTAATTCTCAGGGAATGAATCTCCACCTCCAAACATTGAGAATTCACAGTCATCCCCTTAGGAAGAGCCTCCTATACAAGAAAAACCTAAAACCCCTCCATCAATTCATAGGCATCCTCAAGGAACACAAGAAAATATTCTAAATTAAATTGAAAACAATAAAAGAGACATTGAACAATTAATTAGAAGATTAACCGAGCATGCCAAAACCCACCCTTATAGGAGAGGGATTGTTGAATCATTGAAGTCAATTGTATCTCATGTAGGAGAAATGAGCGAGAAAATAATTTTTTGGTCAAATAAGAGGCTTGAGATGAGACAATATTATGCTAGTGGTCTGTCATATACATATGTTAAAAAATAGAAAAATAGCAAAGCCGACTTGTGTGCCCTATTTATAAACCTGAAAACCAACACACCTTTGTCTCATACATGTAGGGTGTTCCCCATCCATTGGTTCCCCATCCATTGGTGCTACCATGAGTTAATTAAAAATAGATTTTGGGAGTGGTGGTGGATGGTATTTGACCAACCTCCATGCAATAACCATGAGGTAGCACAATAATTTTTGAGGAAACTCTATTGTGAGTTTATCCTCAATAAGATGCCAAATTATTCTGACATCTTAGAATTTCAAGGTAGAGGTGGGGGCTTCACACATGATAGACCTGTTGGACGACATAATCCACAGTTGCCACCGAGACCCTTGGCTAGACCCATGGTGGAGCATGTCATTGTTCCTTCCATTGTTAAGGATAGTGTAGAGGTGGACACGCTAGAGTCAATTGGATCACTCACCCATACCATTTTTATAGTGTGCGAGGCCTCTAGTAGAGCCTGGTGTGGAGGAGACGTGTAGGCGCCCAGCTCCACCCCACCATTGTGGCGCTTGTGGTGCAGTTTGAATGTACGAATATCAAAGTGCCCAGGATGCAGCTACATAGTCTACAAAAGTTGCAGAGGCGATGGCTTTCATAGATGATTTTCTGAATTATACATTCGACATTGACACTTCGATAAAATTTAGCAAGTTCATTTAAAGTTGTTTATTAAATTATATTTTGAATTTTAATAATAAGTAAATTAGTAGAATTTTGATATGAGGAAATTTCAGGGTCAGAGTGTTCATGAGACATGCCCCATTCATACAAACCATTATTCGCTCTCGATGTTGAGTCCACAGATATGCAACTAGTATTAAAGATATTATTATTGCATTTGAATAGTTGAATGCTATATTTGAATGTTTGTCTCATAACATGCTTTGGATTTCAAATAGTTTCCTGGTGGACCTTCGACCTCCACAACTTGCAATTCATTTCCTCAAAAACCTTACACTCAGGTATCCTTTATTCAATAATGGTGTTGTAAAACAATGTTAGCTAGTTTTCATAATTTTGCATATACAAATCTAAAAAATTGATGAGAAACACAAAAATTGCATTTGTATTCCCTGATCATGTCACATTATCTTCTCCTAATTCACTTTTTGTTCCTTTATTCCTTCCTAATCCCATCCCATTAACATTGAATAGTTCACCCTACCATTTACTCTTTCATTTACCATTTGCAGATGTTGACATCAGATAGCCCTGGTGATGTTGGTGGCATGATGGACCACGAAGTTGTTTCAACAATAGCTAGTTCCGATCCATTGAGAGGTATGCAACAAATTAGTCGATTTGACATTATATTTTCTCTTTTATGGTCTATTATATAAAATTTTCACGATACTTTTGTGTAGCTTAATTTCTATCTTGATGGTTGCTACAGGTGGTTGTCACTCTATATCGTGGACGTGGTAATGATGTAAATGTGAATTATGACTATCTATATGCGGTAAGTGATTATATTTTGGTATATATCATTCCACAATTCAATTTCTATGTATTAAAATATTTACATTTTATTGTATTAGTTGAAGGTCCAAAGTGAAGAGAGGAGGACTAGTGAGAATGTTTGAAAGACCAAAGAACCAACAGTCACTCCATCTAGCCTAATTTTGAAGGAAGAACGGGATCTATTTCCTTCCCCCAGAGGGAAATGATTGTATTAGAGTCATTTGTTGTATGCCTATGTGGCATTTTGGAACATATGTTTTGTACTATTGATATATACATGACATTTTATGTCCATAATATGGCTCCTTTTGTACTAAGCCTATAAGAATTTTTTGGATATATAGTATATACTTTTATCAATATATATCATTGTATAGCCTTACGGCTTTTTGATTAAAAAAGTATTATTTTGCTAGTGCCATTCTTGAATGATGTTATCATACGTATTGTAAATCATATGCTTGAATGTTGTAGGCATTGATTTTTTTTACATCTAATTCTTAATTAATTACTGTCGATTTCTCAATAAGCTCCATCTAAAGCAGATTGTGTAAATAATCTCTATTCCTAGTTGTTTGTATCCTTTGGAATGCTTCAATTACTTGTGCCTCACTTATTCGCATGTATGCTTCACTTATTGACATGTATACTTCACATATATTGTGTGTATTCATGTGTATGCTTCATGCTTCCAATGCATAGTAGTAAAAATCTTTTGGGGAAAAAATTGACAAACCAAAAGTATAAGAGTTTTTTAAAAATTCAAGAAAAAATCATATTTAAAAAAAACATAAAAAATTGTAGAACAAGAGATAAAATATATTTATTTTGAAATTGAAAGGTATTTCCATAGCATATAGAGATATAGAGAGCAAATAAAATAAATATTTTAACTAATGAATTGTAAAAAATATTTTTTTGTAGTTTATATTCATATGATTACATTTTATTTCACATCTTTCAAAGTCGAGCATTACTTCACACTACATAACTAACAACTAGATGTTGATAGATGACAAAATTTCAATTACAGTGTAGTTTTTCAAATTCAACCTAAGAAGTTATGTAATTACTTCACATTGCATAACTAATAAGTAGGAGTAGTTTCCAATTGCATTTTCTTATCATGGCATTCTATGAGGTCAAATTTATTTGACATATTTTATCAAATAGTTCACTACCTTGTCTATGTTACCACATTTTTCATACATGTCTACCAAAGCATTTAATCAATCAATTCACTGCGTAGATAAGGTAGCGAACTATTTGAAAAAATGCCTCAAAGAAATGTGGTCCATGGTGATTGAAACGCAAAGGCTGACAAGAGTGAGCACTGAAAGAGGGAGCAGGAGGATATAGGGAGTGGAAGAGAGATAGAGGGAGTGACTGTGAGAGGGAGATGGGGTAAGAGGGGGAGACTTGA
>VDFB02150107.1:0-101961 GCA_007258455.2 Sequoia sempervirens | reverse complement strand
AGGTTTCCTATCCATTGGTGCAACCACCAAGGGATAAAGGACCATTTTTGGCAGAGGTGGTGGATGGTTTTTGACCATCCTCCATGCAACAATAATGAGGTCCTACAATATTTCTTGAGGAAACTCTACTGTGAGTTTTCCTCAACAAAATTCTCAACTATTGTTATATGCAGGACTTCTAGGGTAAAGGTGGTGGGTCTGAATAGGATAGACTAGGGTAACGTCTTGATCCTCAACAACTAGCAAGATGAGCACTTTTCAGACCAACTTATGAGCACGTGGCTATCCCTTTTGTTGTGAAGGAGAATGATGAGGTCAAGACTCTACTTGGTCTATTAGTTCCTTGACCCAGAACATCATAGAGTGTGCTAGTCTTGCAATACAATGTGAGCTAGGGGAGACTTCGAGGGGTAGGGTTCCACCCCATATTTGTTAGGCTTTCGGGTCCACTTCTGGTTATGACCCCATGGATAGTTAGGAGGTAGGTGCGTAGGCTACATTTGTAGTTGACCAGTTGGTGATGATAGATGCCCTCCTAAATGAGGCTTTCGGCCTTGATACTTAGGTAAATGTTAGTAAGTTCATTTAATTTAATTTATTAAATTTAATTTTTCAAATAAAAGACTAACTAACTTAGTTTAATGATTGTAATGAAATTTCAGGGTCATAGTGTTCATTCTATTTTTAGCAGTCCTCCACCTCAGTATTACGCTATGGCATGTACTGCTAAGGTATGTAACTAGTAAAAATTTATAAATATTATAAGTGAATAGAATTTCTATATGAATGGTATTCTAATATCTAATTTTGGATGCTGAATAGGTTAATCTTGGAGATTTCATAGTAACACCTCCTAGTGGTGGTGGAGTTCGAAGCTTCACTCAAGTAATAGAATAAAGAGTTTAACTAGTGAATTATACTTAATACATTTGTGTAGTTTATATTGATATCATTGATTATATTGAATTGCACATCTTTCAAACTCAAAGCATTACTTCACATTGCATAACTAATAACTAGATGTTGATAGATGACAAATTTTCAATTACAATATAGTTTTTTATAAAGGTCTAGATGTCAAAATCTATAAATGGTTAGTTTAAAACAAAGCAACATTTCAACATCCCTATGAAATAATGAAACATGTCAATCATGCAATAAAATGAAACAATGGAAACTAAACAAAGCATATAAAAGACATGATCCAACTTTATCTCATAGTGGATTGGTGCTATTGTAGAAAATAGCCCTTTCCCAATCTTTGCTTGAGCTTGATGATGAAATTGATATGAATATGATATGAAGATGGCGTAGGCAAAATCAATTCTCTTGAAGAGAGTGACTTTACATGAGGATTGTGGAGGATTTGCTTGAAGAATGATGCCTCTATTTAAATATTTTCTTGATGAGAGATTGGCCAAATGGATGAATGTGGGACAAAGATCAAGCCAATAGGAAGAGGCCACTTGTCAAGTTGTGATAGGCTTGAGGATGTGCAAGATTTGGGAAATGTGCCCAAGAGAGGGAGTTTCAAATTCAAATTTGTGCAATGAATATTGAGTTTGACCTTTGGAAGGGGACATGTAAGAGACATGTAAGACTTATTAAATGCCATATTGGATTTACATTTCAACTTGCCTTTTGAATTCAAACCTGATGGAATATTCCTCATGGATACCATGTTGAGTGAAAATACTGATTTTAATAAATCAATAAATGGATTTATTGGTCCAAGTGGAAAAATCTAGAGAATGCAACTTGTGGTTAGGATTAGCATTTAATCATGGTTAGATTAGTTTAATGATGATTAGGATGTTTGACCTCTTTGACTTAAATATTTGATTTATTTAAATCAAAAAAGGAGAAATATGAATTGGATTTCAATTAAATCAAGTCCTGATTTATTTAATTAAATGGATGATGCAAGATAAAGGTTGAATGATTTATGAGAGATGAAATGTTATTATTTGATTAAACCATTGGATTGACCTGCATGCATATTTTGCGTGTCTACATTTTTCCCCTCTTTGAAGCGATGTACTTGTTGCATTGGTTCAAAGAATAACCTTGCCATGATCAAAAGTTAAAATTTCTCTCATTGTTTTTTTTTTGGATGCCTCACTATTGCCCAAGCGAAAATAATTATGCTGTTATACTGCCCCCTCAAGAGATCGGGCAAAGAGGTTTTATTTGAGGGTCGATCTCTTGACAAAGAGGTTCAAGATCAGTTCAACTCGAATATTTGATGTAGAAAAATTTGATGATGTAGACAGTCATCAACCATGGCTAGCCTCATGCCTATTTTGATATATTACACCCACTTGATCTTGATTTTGTACCATGACAATGACATTATTGATGATGAGATGATTATATGCAATGAATGATATGATGATGAATGGATGATATGGATGTTCATGATATGATATGATGACGCTTTTATGATTATGCACTGGATAATAAATCTATGGTTTATGAGATGCCTAGAATAACCAATCTATATTATGCAATGATGAAATGCAATGCATGTGAGATGATCAATGCTTCTTAAATATGATATGATATGCATTATGCAGATGGTTTTTGGATGCAGGATGGATGCATTAATGATGATTTATGATTAACTTTCATGGTACCATGTTAGCATGAAAAGCAAGAGATAGAAGAAAAAAAGAGATTCCAACAAGACATGAGATGATGATGATGATGATGATTTCTTACCAAGGAGTTGGGATTTTCAAAGGGAAAATTACCTTATGTTTGATAACACATGTAGGCATGATGCATCAAGGTATAAAGAACCAAGATGGCATTGCACCTAGTGTGATGGACTTTGACTCAACAAAAAGATAGGAGTATTCTTGTTCACACCTGACATACGGAAACCTTGCTAGGACGTACCTAACAAAGTAAGTATTCGCCAAGTTATTTTACAAGAACGTCCAACAAGCACAACAAACAAAAGATAATGATCATTGCCCCATTCCTATCTCTCTAAATCCCTCATTCGGATATCATCGAGAGGTCCTTGGAATGAGCACAATAAGATAAATCAAAAGAAAAGATCAAGTACGCAAACAAGCCAATGTTCTTCATATCTCTAGCCAAAAGGGATTTGTTTTGATAGGATAAGAATCCAAAGTGATATCCAAAATGATGCCCATTGTTGGAACGATATTCCTAGGACATGCATTGATAGGATGATGATGATTTGATAGGTTGATTGATAGGCTTTGATATAAGGTTGACTGACATGTTGCTTTGATTGTTTATTGTGATTGTTTTTTGCTGTTTGTGTTCCCCAAAGGATGAAGGTGACAATTAGTTTATTATGGATGATTGATTATTTTGAGTGAAATCGAGATGAGATGGATGGATTTTTTTCAAATATTTGGATGTTTTTGATGTTTTTTGGAATGTTTTGAGGCTGTTTTTTGGGTTTTTGGATTTTTCAAATGTTTTGATTTTTTGATTTTTCAATGTTTTTTAGATTTTGCGTTTGATGTTTTTCGAATGTTTTTGGATTTACGGTGTTTTTTTGAATGTTTTTGGATTTTCCGATATTTTGATGTTTTGGATTTTGATGTGATTTTGGATGTTTTTGGATTTTGATGTCTCAGGGGCTGATCAAAGATGAGCCTTGCCTACGTTTAAGCTCAGAGACGACGTAGTTAGGATTCCAATGTTTTTTACATTTTTTCTATTTTATGAATGTTTTTTGATTTTTTGATGTTTTGGATGTTTTTGGATTTTTCAATGTTTTTGACGATTTGGATATGGATACGATATCACTGCTCTGTTTAGGATTTTGTTGAAAACCAAGCTAAGGTTGATTGATCAGATCGATGGATTGATGATCATGATAACATTGTCGAGGATACACAACAATGCAATGATAGTGTTATGCAACACAAGGATTGGGATGTTGATGGGATTGATGATGATAACATTGTTGAGGATGCACAACAATGCAAGGATAGTGTTAAGCAACACAATGATATCTTGAGATGATGATTTTTTTATTAGATTTGATTGATCATGTTTGATGAAGCTTGATTTTGGAACAAAAGTTGTTCGAATGATTTGATGTGATGTTAGATGCGACTGATATTGATTATTTGGATCGATGTTCGATGAAATATGAAGATTGATAAGGAATGTCTTTTTTTCCAAATATGCCATGGGCTAGTGATTCTGATTTTTGCTCACGAGTGCTTTGACCAGTTTGATTTCACGTTTTCCAATGTTCAAATCGCCACATAAGTTGGAGGATATAGATCAAGATTTATTCCTGAAGCAAGATGTAAATATCTTCCCCCAGTGTCTGTCAATGTATGCAATGTTGTGTGTGGATGCTCAAATAATTGTATGGATGGATGTATATGGATTATCTTGTGGTAAGATAAGGTGTTTGGATCAAGAAAGCTCATTTGGATAGTGCTTCATAGCTTAGATAATGCTGCATAGGATAAGATCAAATGAAAATGGCCCATGTCAAGATGTTTACCATAGAGTGCAAAGTGCACCCCAAAATTTTATCAAGATCAAGATAACTTGGATGATGGATGCAAATGGATGAAAAATGGATTGGATAAATGGTTCATGGATGCATGGATTTATTATGGATAAGATGGATGGAATGTTGGATTTATTATGGACGGAATAAGATGCTTCCTCCTAAATTTGCACACGTTCATGGTTGATTCCACTCATGATGCATGTTTGCCAGGTTTTCGTCATGGTATTGCCCAAAGCATCACCCATGTGGTTTTCACTAGAGGACGATTTTTTATCTTTACTATTTTCAATCCTTTTTCTGATTTTTTTGGATTTTCATATTTTTATTTTATTTTTGTATTTTTCTGAAAGATTTTAAACTAATGTTGAATGATAAGGTGTTGTTGATGTAGATGCCCCTGTCACAATGTGCCATCGATATCCTGCTTGAAGAAGTTGCTTTGCTAAGATACATGCACTTGAATACAACTTTTGAGATTTATGATCTGCTTCGTCGATATCGGAGTTAACTTTGTCTTTGTGCGCACATCGTGATAAAGTTCCTTTTGAATCCTTATGATGAAGGGTTGTTTCCAATACATGGTCAATATGAGAATTGGATATCATGCATGGAGGAATGGATGGAGTGTGTTTAGGGATAAAAGATGGATTGGTTGACAACTTGGAATCTTTGACTCTCCAAACTTGGGAAGATGAGCAATGATGGGTGGATACAGAAGTGTACGTGGAATTAGGACCAATTGCTTGATACACTTTGTACATCACCTGAAAATCCTGCTTTTTCTTTTGTGGACATCTTTGATGGATACTTTTCCCTTTTTTTATTTTTCCCCATAGTTTCTTTGATTGATGGAGTTTGAAAGGGATGATCTTTATTTGTATTCTTTAGTATCCATGTGTATTTGATTTGTCCATTATGCTTCTCAGCTTCTTTTTCTTTGATAACATTCTTCATACTTTGATTCAATTATTTCTTTTGACGTTGGTCCCAATTCGTGGATGGGGTGATGGGTGGATGAAGATTCGTGACATGGCTGGTTGTAGTATTGACACTAGTTTCATAATAAGGACTCTTTGTGCTCCCTATGTTGACATTTGCTTCAAATGAAGTTGCCCCCAGTATTGTGGAAGTAGTACCTTCATGCTTTGATTCTTCCTATTCTAAGAGCTTTTGTTTAGAATGCATTCTCTGATTAATCATCACTGTAGATGACATTATTTCCATTTGCTACTCTGCTAACTCTGGAATATCCTTTTCTATCTGAATTATTTCCTTGAGTGGATAATGTTGGATATCTTCATACATTATGTCCTTATTCTGAATTTGGGATATATCTAATCCTAATGTTGATAACTCAATTTGACTGTAGGAATTAATAATTTGATCTTTTTGTGTAACAAAATTTTGTTCTAAATGAAGATCATCTACGTGTCCATCCGCAGAAAGCATCTCATGGGTAGATCAAGGAGTATGTTCTACATGGATATGATCATCTTGCATAGAGAGGAGAGTGTCCATTAGATTATTGTAGTATCTTGAAGATACAAATTCTCGATCTTGAAAGATTTCGAGGTTGCTTTCGACATGTTTTGGATCAAGTTCTTGACATGGGTCAGTTTGAAAGGATGGATTGCTTACAAAGGGTTCTTGGATGTTTTCATTAGACATGGTAAGTGGTTCAATATCCTCAAGTGTCGAGTTCGGGGTTCCTTCAGTATCTGTAACCATGAGGTTGAAGGATATCAATATGTCTTGGAAAGGACCATTGCTAGACCTTGGTGAAAGATTTTGATCATGCTTTGGAATAAATTCTTGAGATATGTCCTCTAACTCATAAGGCGATGTAGAGACATTTTCAATATGATCATTGGTAGATGGATTATGCATTATGTCGATAGGATCGAATAATCCTAACACTCCTTGAAATAAATCGCTAGAAAGTGGCTCTTGATGTATGGTGAGTTGATCATTGGATGGGGTGAAAACATCCTCAATGTGCTCCTTAATTGAGAGATTTTGAACATTGTTTTCAACAATTTTGGTGGAGATATTTCCAATATCTTCAACCATAGGGTCAAATGATGTTGAAACTTCTTGCATTGGATCATTGTTGGGTATTGTTGGTGGATTTTGATCATGATTGAAAAGTGACTCTTGACATATGTTGATTTGATCATTGGATGAAGTAGACATAGCTTCAAGGTGCTCAGTGATGGATTGATATTGATCCTTGTTTTTAACAATTGTGGTGGGGAGATTGTTAATGCTATCACCAATGGTTGAATGTTCATCGTTATCCCCAATAGTTATCATTTTTCATGTTTGTGCTTGTGTTTGTTGGGCAGCTTGAGAGGCTTGTTGCACTTGTTGAACTTGTTTTTCTTGTTTCCTGGCTAGATATTGTTGGATGGCCTTTTGCTAGGCCTAGTGAGCTTTTAGTGCAATGTCATATTGTCTTGCTATGTTTGGTTTTGGTGGTAGTGGTGGTGGATTCAGAATCGTGTTGGATGTAGTGATGAGTGGTTGAGATATGCTTGGAGTGATCATGGTAGTGATGGGTTGAGATATGATGGGTGGGATAGGGGTGTTTGGAGTGATCGAGGTGATAGGAATGGTCGGAATGACTGAGATGATAGGTCTTTGAGAGACCATATTTTGATTTGTCAGGATTGATGTTGTCATTTGATTAGGTACCACCTGTTGGTGCAATGTTGATGGTATATTCCAAGGATTTGATGTGATGGCTTGATTGATGATAGGTGGATTGATTTGGATGGAGTGATTGGTGCTAGGTAAAGGGGAAAGCCCTAAACCAAGGAATGATGTTGATATGGGTAGTGGTGGTGGAGATGTCTCTTGGTGTAATGACTCAACTATTTTGGTAAGTGTAGCAATTTGATCTTGACAAATTTTTTCTTGATTTTGATCTTGACTCCCTTGATATAGTTGATTTGGTTTTTGTTTAAGCAGATTTGGAGTGTGTACTTGTGTTTGATTTTGGACAATTTTATGATTTGGGATGATGTTCAAATTTGGAAATGTTATGAGTTGAAATTGACCATTGTTCATGTTTGGAATATTTGTATGATTTGCAAATGTATCTATCCCAAAGTTTTTCGGATTCATGTTTCAAAAAATTGTGCTTGGTACATTCTCATTTGGCTTGTAGGGATTTGGTAAGATGACATTAATTTGAAGGCTCATGCTTTCATTATTCGGTTGACAGACTTGTATGTTTGGATTTAGATCTACCATCGAGAAATGTGTTCCAATCTTTGATTTGGGAATAATCACACTTGTTGTGCCATTGACATTTGTAGAAGGTAATGATCCCATGTATGGATTGTATAGATGTGAGTGTTGATAATCAATCAGCATTGTAAGGCTTTGATAGTTTGGTTGTTTTGGACCACTCATGATGTATGGATCAAGTTTATATTCCATGTTTTGGTGTTTTGACCTTGTTGTGAAAGTGACCTCTAAGGTGTTTAGGACCAATGATGAGATGGAGGATGAAAAGGGGTGAATGATATGAGTGTTGAACATTTAGGGACTTTGTATCAATGCTAGACTTAGGGATTGATTTTGATTGTTTAATTTGGATAATGAACTTGTAAACCCTAAGATGTTAGATGCTATCTTAGGATGAACTTGTTCAAGGGATTGCTAATTCAATTAAATGTATGAGAAAGGATGCATTCCCACACACGTAACTAAACAAGGTGATTTTGATTTTGATGATTTACCCAAGTCTAGAATGATGTTTCCAAAGTTCTAAAGTTGCTTGTGGGATGGGATGATAAATGTTTGGATGGATAAAGTCTTTGATTTGATCCTAAATGAACCTAAGAAGAACTTTTTTACAAGGCCAAGGTGTTGAAGAACATGCTTTTCCCTTCAAACGAAAAGATCAATGTTTGCTCAAAAGACCATAAGACAAAAGATACACAAGCACATGTGTTGGGTTCAATTGATTTCATCTTGATTAGTGAATTTCTTTTACCACAAACACTTTCTTGGTTATATTTTCAAACTAAATGTCTAATGTCCTAACTTCTTCAAACCCCACAAGATATGTTGTGGAAATTCAATGAACTTAAGGCAAGGGTTTTCCTATTGTTTACTTAAAGAGACAAATTGAGATATAATCCAATGTTTAGAAACCTCTAAGGATGTGAATCCCAAGGTAAAGCAATAAGATATGGATTGAGTCAATTGTATTTGTCTTCAAAAGGGTTTGAAATTTGGATGAGGTTCAAGTGTTTGTTTTCATGATGTTTTCGATCAAGAAATGCATTTTGTAACCCAAGAATAAGTACAATCCTATGGATGTGTAAGACAATATTTGTTGGATTCCCACTTGGACAAGTCCAGCTATGCTTATCTTTAGTGAATGGTTAGATGCTTGACCCCACTGGCTCCCCTCCACGGCTCATTAACGTCAATCGAAGCAGCCAAGCATGAACACCCATGAAACTCCCATGGCATGCTTTCCATTTCTACTAAAAGACCGTAAAAGTGTGGGGTGGCTTCAGAACGACCATTCTTGCACCAACAAATAGATTAAAGGATTTTGGAAAATTCTAGCACATGGGTTTTAATAAGGACTTTCCGTTCGTGGAGATTGACCCATATGGAAAGAGTCCCCTTTCAGATCCATCTTATTGGAATCAACCGCGTGATATTGGTGTTTACTCCAATACCCACATTTATATACCAGTTGGAAATACTCTTGGCTTTAGAGTGTTACCGATTGAGTCGTTCCCTTGGGTGAGTACTTTTTCCCCAAGGCAGGCCCTCTAGGATAAACAAAAGTGAATGAAGAACAATATTCGTAACTCGATCAACCCTTGTAGGCAAGAAAGCCCCCACTCACACTCGCATAAGATTTTGTTCAATTTTAAGCGCAAATCGAAGTGTGTAGGTGATTGCTTTATCTCACCCTAAAGTCATGAAAAAGGCCTTTTGATTCTCAAGATCACTATAAAGCGCGAGAGAAGCGCATACGTCCTTTTTTGATGGATTTAGTCTAAGTAAGCCCTCACAAAAACAAAGCTACACTTGTTCTTTTTAACTCCTCAAAGCAATATGTGAGTTCATTTTAGAGCACCAAATCACAAGTGAAAGACATTTGTTCAATTTGTTAATCCAAGTTCAATAAAATCTAGTAAGTTGTTTATCCTATTGTTTGTTTTAAGCATTTTGTATTGTTCTTTTTAGAGCCCAAATTGAAATCTATTGAGTCCAAAATTTTTGAAGTGATAAAATCCTTTAAACTTGGAATTATAAATGCTTCCAAGAGTGTCTAAAGACACTTGATACAATAGAGAAATGATGTCATAAGAAGCTTTCATTTTGTTTCCTCCTCCCCTTTTTGATTTTCTAACCTAAAAAATTGTTCAAAAAGTTAGATGAGATCAAAAAACAAAAGGATATAGGGGTTAGATGAATCACTAACCAAAACACCCTAAAACTTAGACCAAGTTATCATGTGTTTTGACTTTAGATATAAATTTTAAAATTTTAACTCATTAATAGTTAAGAAATACCTACATCAATGGATAGATTATGAAATTATACCTCATTTCAAAAAAAAAAGTATCAAAAAAGACCTTCGTATGACCAAGATATGGTCATTTTAAAACTGACTCTAAAAGCGCTAAAACAATGATCATATGCGCTAAAATAACCTGCAAGAGTGCTAAAATAACCTTAAAGAGTGCTAAAATAACCTGCAAGAGCACTAAAAGAACCTGCAAGAGTGCTAAAAAACCTGTAAGAGCGCTAAACGAACCTTCAAGAGCGCTAAAAGAACCTACAAGAGAGCTAAAATAACCTGCAAGAGGGCTAAAATAACCTGCAAGAGTGCTAAAATAGTGCACATAAGTGCTAAAAGAACCTGTAAGAGCGCTAAAATAGTTCACATAAGCGCTAAAAAAACCTGCAAGAGTGCTAAAACAGGGATTTATGAACAGAACTGTAAAAAAAAATAGCAAAAATTTAAAAAAACATGTTAGATTTGTAATTCAAGCCCTCCTTCTAGCGCCATTTTGTGGATGTCAAAATCTACAAATGGTTAGTTTAAAACAAATCAACAATTCAACATCCCTATGAAATAATGAAACATGTCAATCATGCAATAAAATGAAACAATGGAAACTAAACAAAGCATATAAAAGACATGATCCAACTTTATCTCATAGTGGATTGGTGCTATTGTAGAAAATAGCCATTTCCCAATCCTTGCTTGAGCTTGATGATGAAATTGATATGAATATGATATGAAGATGGTGTAGGAAAAATCAGTTCTCTTGAAGAGAGTGACTTTACATGAGGATTGTGGATGATTTGCTTGAAGAATGATGCCTCTATTTAAATATTTTCTTGATGAGAGATTGGCCAAATGGATGAATGTGGGAAAAATATCAAGCCAATAGGAAGAGGCCACTTGTCAAGTTGTGATAGGCTTGAGGATGTGCAAGATTTTGGAAATGTGCCCAAGAGAGGGAGTTTCAAATTCAAATTTGTGCAATGAATGTTGAGTTTGACCTTTGGAAGGGGACATGTAAGAGACATGTAAGACTTATTAAATGCTCTGTTGGATGTACATTTCAACTTGCCTTTTCAATTCAAACTTGATGGAATATTCCTCATGGATTCCATGTTGAGTGAAAATGCTGATTTTAATAAATCAATAAATGGATTTATTGGTGCAAGTGGCAAAATCTAGAGAATGCAAGTAGTTAGGATTAGCATTTAATCATGGTTAGATTAGTTTAATGATGATTAGGATGTTTGACCTCTTTGACTTAAATATTTGATTTATTTAAATAAAAAAAGGAGAAATATGAATTGGATTTCAATTAAATAAAGTCCGGATTTATTTAATTAAATGGATGATGCAAGAAAAAGGTTGAATGATTTATGAGAGATGAAATGTTATTATTTGATTAAACCATTGGATTGACCTGTATGCATATTTTGCGTGTCTACAAAATTCAACATAAACAATGATGCAATTACTTCACATTGCATAACTAATAACTATGAGCTCAGTTGCCAATTTTATTTTCTTGTCATGACATTCCATGAGACCAAATTTTATTGAGGCATTTTTTCAAATAGTTCACTAATTTTTCTATGCTATGGATGCTTTGAAAAGGTCCATCAAAGCATAATAGTAAGCAATAGCATAGACAAGGCAATAAGATGTTTGAAAAAATGCCTCAAATAAATGTGGTCTCGTGGTGATGGACATCACCATGAGAGCACATTTCTTTGAGACATTTTTTCAAATAGCTCACCACCTTGTCTATGCTACAACATTTTCCATACATGTCCACCAAATCATTTTATCAAATAGTTCACTTCCTTGCTGCTATGGATAAAATCCTAAAATAGGTGCTTTCCGATAGACTATAGATTTTTGGAAAAAAATCTATCAAGTCATAATAGTAAGCAATAGCATAGACAAGGCATTGAGTTGTTTGAAAAACTGCCTCAAAGAAATGTGGTCTCATGGTGATGGAATGTCATTCCATCACCATGAGACCATATTTCATTGAGGCATTTTTCAAACAACTCACTACCTTAATAAAATATAATACTCTTGAATCAAATCAAATTATTTTAAGGTATTGGCTTTGATCCCCAAATCTAATCCCTTCCTTCATCTTCATCCTTAGATCCTATTCTTACAATCCTCAAGTTCATTTCTAATCCATTAT
Organism: Sequoia sempervirens; assembly: GCA_007258455.2. NCBI lineage: Eukaryota > Viridiplantae > Streptophyta > Pinopsida > Cupressales > Cupressaceae > Sequoia > Sequoia sempervirens. The sequence goes on along the minus strand of VDFB02150107.1, from coordinate 89,715 downwards.
CCTAATTTCTATCCTCATCCAAAATTAATACCAATCTTTCTTCCAATCAATCCTCCATCCAACCTAATCTATTCTAATCTACCTTCACCCATTCCAACCAACCCTAACCATATCGATGATGATGAGGATAACCTTTTTGACCAACCCAAATATAATCCCAATGATGACAATCAGAGCAATGTGGATCACCTTGAATCCATTTTCAATAGACATAATGCTCTAATTTCCCACCAATCCCCCTTCTAAATCTCCCCTCAAGTCCTATCCATATCATCCCCATCCACCACCACTAATTTTATGTTCACCTGCTACTCCCATAATTATAACGATTTCATACTTAGATGTCTCCTTAAAATTGGTGTTAAGCTTCCATCCTCCCTAACTTCATCCAATCCCAATCCATCCCCTCTTTCTTATCCTTCCCCTTCCTTTTACAATCGAAACCAACCCTTTAGCCAAAATTCCCTTCCAAATCCTTTTCAAGGTCCTCATCCTCATCCTCAATTTATAATCCATGGAAGCTTCCACCTCTTATTCCAATTGTTTATATCACACATCCTTAAAATCCACATCACCCCACTATTACCAAGCAAAGTCATCCCATGTATCACATAATAACTTCCTCCACGGAGTATTTGCAAAGGTGGCTATTTCCCCATGCAAAAAAATAGTGGTGCAATCTTCTCATATCATGCATCCACCTTCATCACCCCCACATCAAGATAAACCCTAATACCCTAAATATTATGAATCCCCTAGCAATCCATCTATCCAAGTTGAAGAGTCTATAAAACCTTCCTCCCTCATCACACAATCTATATCAAATGAACTATGTCCATATCCTAATCCAAGCATGCTAACATAGATTCCCCTCCATATAAAGATCAAGGAAACCCTTCTCCTCCATCATATGATCCCCTTCCATCTCATGATCCCATTTCCAATAAAGAACAACATATCCCTTCCATCTCATCTAATGACATCTTTCCATCTCAAGAGAAAGATATCCCTTCATCCAAATCTCACAATCCCCTCTCCCCACTTCATCTAATGCCATCCTTCTATGTCCAAATCAAGTACCTCTTCAACTCCATTGTATGATCACTCTTGAAATGTGGTCTCAAAGTACACCTTCCACCCCATCTAATGATCCTCTTCCCCTCGTGATCAAAACACCCCTCCCTCTTCATGTAATTATCCCCCTCCATCTCATAGCCAAGACCACACTATACCATCCACCCCATCCCAACATAATATAGTGCAAAGACAAGGCATTGAATTGTTTGAAAAAATGCCTCAAAGAAATGTGGTCTCATGGTGATGGAATGCCATGACAAAAAAATTTGTTTTTTTGTCATGGAATTCCATCACCATGAGACCACATTTCTTTGAGGTATTTTTTAAAACAATACACTCCCTTCTCTATGCTACCACATTTTTCATACATGTCTACCAAAGCATTTTATCAAACAGTTCACTGCCTTTCTGCTATGGAAAAAAGCCTAAAATAGGTTCTTTCAAACAAGCTATGGATAGGGGAAATAGTAAGCATAATAGTAAGAAACATATAGTTCAATAAGTACACAATTTTTTGTTGATTGTCTCATACATTATAAGCCATGACCTGCATCACTAGTCTAGTTTTTGTGATTGAATAATTTTTTGTTTTATTTTCAAATGATGCAAGAAAAAAACACCACTTGATGTTGATAGGGAAATGGAGCGTGGTGTATCTTCCACAATAGATAGGTTGATGGATCTCACAAGGGTATGAGGAAGATTAGTAAATTTCAAATTACATTAATTATTATAGCTATTTATTATGAAAAATCAAATGATTACAATTGATTTGTAGTTTAATTTCTATTTGTATGGTTTCTATAGGACTGTGGGATGCTAGAGCCTAAGCATGTAGATCTTCTGACTGAGGAGAGAGATCATTTGGAGGAAATAAGTGATTATTTTTTTAAATATATCATTTTCTATAATGTAATTTCTACATAATACTGTCTTACTTTTAATTGTAACAACTGAAGCTTGATTGGGTACTAAATAAGAGGAGCAACTCTCAAGTTTAAAGTAAATGAGTGTCATACGCATCTCCACCCCTCAATGAACAAAGGCCACCCATCTCTTTTCTTCACCTAGAGGGAAATTAATTTTGATTGGGGTCTTTTGTTGTATGCCTATATGGAATTTTTGTAAGTGTATATGGCTATTTTGTATATATTTTATACTTATATCGACATTTATCAATGTACATGACTACATGGTTATTTGGTTAACACGCATTTTTTATTGATGGTGTCCATATTTTCATTCTAAATCCATGCTTTAATAGATATTTTCAAATAGTTTAATTTAGATATTTAAAATCCAAGTGTTTTCTATGCACTCTTCTTTTCCATAATTTTAAATATATAATCAAGTTTGAACATTATTCTCCTATAAGATTATTGAACATTAAATCAATCATATGAATATAGTAATTATTCATGCTTCATGCTTCATGTGCTTCATTGAGGAAATTCATGTGTGTGCTTCATGCTTTATATCATTGAGGAAGATATCTATCATTCCAAGTGTATGATTCATGCCTCGTGTGATTACTTCATGCATGTTCATGTGTATGCTTCATGCTTCCTATGTATACTTCATGTATTACATGTATTCACATGTATGCTTCATGCTTCCTATTTATACTTCACGTATTGCATGTAAATTCACATGTATGCTTCATGCTTCCTATGTATACTTCATGTGTATGCTTAATGCTTCCTATGTATACACCACATGTTCACATGTATGCTTCATGCTTCCTATGTATATTTGATGTGTTCACATGTATGCTTCATTTTTCCTGTGTATACTTCATGTATTACATCATTGAAAAATTCAATCAAGAACATAACTGAAGGAAATATTGTAAATAAATTAATTTAGGTTCTCACGAATAGTGATGATATGAATTTTGTTTTGACTTTTCAAAGGTGAAAAGTTGTGACCCTTCTAATAGGAAAGACTACAACCCTTTTATAAAAAAAGGGTGGTGACCATGCCTAGCATAGATGTTCCCACCTAGACGTGATGGCACTAACTGTTTGGCCCCATGAAGAACAAAAAAAAAAGTAGCCTACCTTGCATCTTTACACTACATGCATGTCTAACAGTTTTTGGGGAATCAGAAAAACTTTGACCATGGGAAAATGACTTGGAGCTATACAAAACTGAGAGAGGTTATTATAGAGGGGCCCTACGTGGTCCCATAAGTGCATCAGTTTTTGAGTAATCGCTCGTCAAAGTTTGTTGTCCTTTTGCACTTTGGTCTCTTAAGAGACTTTGTCAATACAATGTAGCTCAGACTATTCCAACATGTTTGGGTGTGAAAAAATACCTTTCCTAGCATAAACCCACTCATATGGATGTATTGAAATACTTAGTTTAGTTGTATGATGAATAGAACAAAAGTTACACCACCTTGCAACTTTACACTTCATGCAACTTACCAGTTTTCCATCAACTGAAAACTCTTCACCACGGGAAAATGACTTGGATCTATCAAAAATTGAGAGAGGTCATTGTAGAGGGGCTCTACATGATCTCATAGCCTCAAAAAAAATGTTTCTAAGTGCCATGATTTTTGAGTAATTTGAAGTCAAAGTTTGTTGCCCCTCTGCAGTTTGGTCTCTTAAGAGAATTTGTCACTACAATGTAGCTCAGACTATTTCGACATGTTTGAGCATGAAACAAGACCTTTCCTAGCATAAATGAACCCATTCAGACATTTTGGAACAATCAGTTCAATCGCATGATGAATAGAATGAAAGTTACAACACTTTGTAAGTCTACACTACATGCAAGTGACCTGTTTTTCATCAATTGAAAACTCTTCACCACAGGAAAATGAATCGGTGCTATAAAAAGCTGAGATAGGTTATTATAGAGGGGCCCTATTTTATCTTGTAGCCTTAGATGAAATGTTTCTAAGTACCATTTATCTGAGTAATCGCTCATAAAAGTTTGTTGGCCCTTTACAGTTTGGTCTTTGAAGATGCTTCATGGGTACAGTGTATTTTAGACTATTTTGGTATGTTTGGGTGTGAAAAAAGACCTTTCCTGGCATAAAAAAATCCATCTGGACATGTTGGAATAGTCGTTTCGATCTTATGACAAACAAAATGAAAGTTAAAATTGTTTTAAAAAATGCCTCAAAGAAATGTGGTCTCATGTTGATGGAATGCCATGACAAATAAATTTTTCATGGAATTCCATCACCATGAGACCACATTTCTTTGAGGTATTTTTTAAAACAATACACTACCTTCTCTATGCTGCCACATTTTTCATACATGTCTACCAAAGAATTTTATCAAACAGTTTACTGCCTTTCTTCTATGGATAAAAGCCTAAAATAGGTGCTTTCAAACAAGCTATGGATAGGGAAAATAGTAAGCATAATAGTAAGAAACATATAGTTCAATAAGTACTCAAATTTTTGTTGATTGTCTCATACATTATAAACCATGACCTGCATCACTAGTCTAGTTTTTGTGATTGAATAATTTGTTGTTTTATTTTTAGATGATGCAAGAAGAAACACCTCTTGATGTTGATAGGGAAATGGAGCGTGGTGTATCTTCCACAATAGAGAGGTTGATGGCTCTCACAAGGGTATGAGGAAGATGAGTAAATTTCAAATTACATTAATTGTTATAGCTATTTATTATGAAAAATAAATGATTACAATTGATTTGTAGTTTAATTTCTATTTTTATGGTTTCTATAGGACTGTGGGATGCAAAATCCTAAGCATGTAGATCTTCCGATTGAGGAGAGAGATCATTTGATTGAGTGATTATTTTGTTAAATATATCATTTTCTATAATGTAATTTCTACATATTAATGTCTTTACTTTTAATTGTAACAACTGAAGCTTGATTGGGAACTAAATAAGAGGAGCAACTCTCGAGTTTAAAGTAAATGAGTGTCATACGCATCTCCACCCCTCAACGAATAAAGGCCACCCATCTCTTTTCTTCACCTGAAGGGCATTTAATTTTGATTGGGGTCTTTTGTTGTATGCCTACATGGAATTGTTGTAAGCCTATACGGCTATTTTGTATATATTTTACACTTATATCGACATTTATCAATGTACATGACTACATGGCTATTTGGTTAACACGCATTTTTTTATTGATGGTGTCCATATTTGCATTCTAAATCCACACTTTAATAGATATTTTCAAATAGTTAAATTCAAATATTTAAAATCCAAGTGTTTTCTATGCACTCTTTTTTTCCATAATTTTAAATATATAATCAAGTTTGAACATTATTCTCCTATAAGATTATTGAAAATTAAATCAATCATATGAATATAGTAATTATTCATGCTTCATGCTTGATGTGCTTCATTGAGGAAATTCATGTGTATGGTTCATGCTTTATATCATTGAGGAAGATATCTACCATTCCAAGTGTATGATTCATGCCTTGTGTGATTACTTCATGCACGTTCATGTGTATGCTTCATGCTTCCTATGTATACTTCATGTATTACATGTATTCACATGTATGCTTCATGCTTGCTATTTATACTTCACATATTGCATGTAAATTCACATGTATGCTTCATGCTTCCTATGTATACTTCATGTGTATGCTTCATGCTTCTTATGTATACACCAAATGTTCACATGTATGCTTCATGCTTCCTATGTATATTTGATGTGTTCACATGTATGCTTCATTCTTCCTGTGTATACTTCATGTATAACATCATTGAAAAATTCAATCAAAAATATAACTGAAGGAAATATTGTAAATAAATTAATTTAGGTTCTCACGAATAGTGACGATATGAATTTGGTTGTGACTTTTCAAAGGCAAAAATTTATGACCCTTCTAATAGGAAAGAATACAACCCTTTTATAAAAAAAGTGTGGTGACCATGCCTAGCATAGATGTTCCCACCTAGACGTGTTGGCACTAACTGTTTGGCCCCATGAAGAACAAAAAAAAAAGTAGCCTACCTTGCAACTTTACACTACATGCATCTAATAGTTTTTGGGGAATCATAAAAAATTTCACCATGGGAAAAGGACTTGGAGCTATACAAAACTAAGAGAGGTTATTCTAGAGGGGCCCTACGTGTTCCCATAAGTGCCACGGTTTTTGAGTAATCGCTTGTCAAAGTTTGATGTCCTTTTGCACTTTGGTCTCTTAAGAGACTTCGTCGATACAATGTAGCTCAGACTATTCCAACATGTTTGGGTGTGAAAAAATACCTTTCCTAGCATAAACCCACTCATATTGGTGTATTGAAATACTTAGTTTAGTTGTATGATGAATAGAACAAAAGTTACACCACCTTGCAACTTTACACTTCATGCAACTTACCAGTTTTCCATCAATTGAAAACTCTTCACCATGGGAAAATGACTTGGATCTATCAAAAATTGAGATAGCTTATTGTAGAGGGGCTCTACATGATCTCATAGCCTCAAAAAAAATGTTTCTAAGTGCCACGATTTTTGAGTAATTGGAATTCAAACCTTGCTGCCCCTCTACAGTTTGGTTTCTTAAGAGACTTTTTTGCTACAATGTAGCTCAGACTTTTTCAACATGTTTGAGCATGAAACAAGACCTTTCCTATCATAAACACACCCATTCAGACATTTTGGAACAATCGGTTGAGTTGCATGACGAATAGAATGAAAGTTACACCACTTTGTGACTTTACACTACATGCAACTGACCCATTTTTCATCAATTGAAAAATATTCACCATGAGCAAACGAATTGGAGCTATCAAAAATTGAGATAGGTTATTGTAGAGGGGCCCTATTTTATCTTGTATCATCAGACGAAATGTTTCTAAGTACTATGATTTCTGAGTAATCTCTCATAGAAGTTTGTTGGCCCTTTATAGTTTGGTCTCTGAAGATACTTCATGGGTACAATGTATTTTAGACTATTCTGGTATGTTTGGGTGTGAAACAAGACCTTTCCTAGCATAAAAAAATCCATCTAGACATGTTGGAATAGTCGGTTTGGTCTTATGACAAACAAAATGAAATTTACACCACTTTGCAACTTTACACTACTTGGATATATTAAAATCAAGAGAGTATATTATAGAGGGGCCCTAAATGATCATGTAGCCTCAGAAAGAACATTTCTAAGTGCCATGATTTTTGAGTAATTTCTCATCGAAGTTTTCTACCCCTTTGCACTTTGGTCTCTTAAGAGACTTCTTCGGTACAATGTAGCTCAGACTATTCTGACATGTTTGGGTGTGAAAAAAGACCTTGCATAGCATAAATCCACCCATATGGAAACGTTGGAACAATCAGTTCAACCATATGAAGAACATAACGGAAGTTACACCAATTTGCAACTTTACACTATAGGAAACTCATTTATTTTCTATAAATTGAAAACTCTTCACCACAAGCAAATGTCTTAGAGATATCAAAACTGAGAGAGTTTATTGTAGAGGGGCCCTACATGATCTTCTAGTCTCAGACATACTATTTCTAAGTTCCATGTCTTCCAAGTAATCTCTCATTGATGTTTGTTTCCCCTTTGCACTTTGGTCTCTCAAGAGACTTCATTGGTACAATGTAGGTCAGACTGTTCTGATATGTTTGGGTGCAAAATAGGACCATTCATAACATAAACCCACCAATCTAGATGTGATGGAATATTTGGTTTAGTCGTATGATGATGAACACAATGAAAGTTACACCACTTTGCAACTTTACACTACATGCAACTAACCCGTTTTCCATCAACTAAAAAACTCTTCACCACGGGAAGCCAAATCAGAGCTATCAAAAAATTAGAGAGGTTATTGAACAGGGGCCCTATGTGATCACATATCCTCATAAATAATGTTTCTAAGTGCCACAATTTCCAAGTAATTTTTCATTGAAGTCTTCTGCCCCTTTGCACTTTGATCTCTTAAAGACTTTTCTAGTACAATGTAGCTCAGACTGTTCCATCATGTTTGAGTGTGAAACAAGATGTTTCCTAACATAAATCTACCCATCTAGACGTGTTGGAACTCTCGGTTTAGTCGTGTGATGAATAGAACAAAAGCTACACCACTTTGCAAGTTTACACTATGGGTATGTGTAGGATCATCATGGAAAAAGCAGGCCCTTAAATGGTGAAAAATTTAGAAAAAATAGAGTTAGGCAACTTGACGTAAAACTTTGAATAGGTTATCTATATTATTTCAAAAATATGTAAGAATAGAATCTATAGAAAATTGAATGTAGTTTCTAAACTACTAGGTTTATTTTTTTTTAAAGAAATCTATTTGGTGAAAATTTCAAATTTCAATGCAATAGTACTTAAATTTTAGGGAAAAATAAGTAGGTGTTTGTCTGACCACCCTAACCACAATAAAATTATAATATTTTTTTATAAAATTTTAGATATAAGTAGATGACTCATGTCTCAATGTGATGCATATTTTTTTGTAATTTTTTTCCAAGTAAATAATTAATTATGAACTTTTTATTACAACTTTTAAAAAATATAAAAACTTGTATGTCTAACCACCTTAACTTGGTCAAAACTTCATGAAATTCATTTTTTTAATTCTATAGTATGCAAAGCATAGAATGTGATGCATGTTTTGGATTAAAAAAATGTGATACCATTTGAAATCTATAGATGTTTTTCAATCAGCCTATCAATCAGGATTTTAGTCGTAATTCAAATAAAAAATGAATAATACTTATTTATTAAATTAAAAGTAAAGCATAATTTATATTGGTGGAAAGCTGAGAATCTCCTTTAAAAACCCTTTTCGTTTCATCAATTTTGGGCTTAAAAAAGGTCATCAGCCACATGGGCCATTATATCACTTACATATTGCCACTTTTTGGCCCATCATGATCCTACACATACCCCTACATGTAACTAACCTGTTTTCCATCAACTTAAAAATCTTCACCACTGGAAAACGACTTGGAGCTATCAAAAACCAAGAGTTATTGTAGAGGGTCCCTACGTGATCCTATAGCCTCAAATGTAATGTTTCTAAGTTCGATGATTTTTGAATAATTGCTCGTCGAAGTTTGTTTCCTCTTTGCACTTTGGTCTCTTAAGACACTTCACTGATACAATGTAGCTCAAAAAAATTTAGCATGTTTGGGTGCAAAAAAAGACCTTTCCTAGCATAAACCCACCCATTTGGACATGTTGGAAGAGTCGTTTTGGTCAAACGATGAACAAAATGAAAGTTACACCACCTTGCAACTTTACACTCCATGCATTTGACCCATTTTCCATCAACTAAAAACTAACCTCAAAGTGTTTTTAGAGAAGACTAACCTCCTTTTCATTGATGATTAAATATTCTTCTTATATTTTAATTCCTTTTCTATGTGGTTAATTTTAGTCTCTAGTTTTTTGCTTCAACTTCAACACTTCCAACTATTTTTTTTGCAGCTACAACTTGAACATCCACACATTTTTCATCATATCTACTACTCTTACCTATTAACACCCCCTAGTATTCCTTTTCATGATAGATTCTAACTTCATTTTCAATCTTTTACTTTGATCTTTAAATCAGCTTCTCTGTCATCCATGCTTCTTCCTTATCATCCATTTCCAATTGTATTTTCTCAATGGAAGTATTAAGTTCAAGAATATTTGACTCCATTTTTTCAAATCCACCATGTAATTCATAATTAGAAAACCTTCAAAAGATCCAAAGGTCGTAGATAAAGAAAACATCATAAAAATATTGACAAAAGAAAATGAAAAGTAACAACTAAGACTCACAAACAAAAACTCAAGCCATGCAAGTCTTATTAAAGATCATAAGGGCATTGGATTATTGAAGATTTAGAGACCATGAATAGACCTTCCGAATAGAAAACTTCATAGATATTCATCATATTTCTAAACATGAATTCAAACCCAATAATTAGAAGAATGCAACTTTAAAAGTTAAAATTGAATGCTTACAATAGTTAATAAATAGCTTCAAGAGACGTGCATAATAGAAACAAAACCAACTAAAAGTTCAAAAATTTCCTTTTCCCCAAGCATATTTGAGTAGAAAAATATTGATATACCTCCCAAATTCTCCTATGAAAATTTTACTTAATCTTTGTCACAAACTCGTTATAGCTGCTATTAGCAATATCGCTTGTGGGGAAATGGTTAAGGCCATCTAAAGTATCAGAATGATTTACTAAATTATAGGATAGATGTAAGAAGGTTGAATATAATCTAGGGAATGTTGGTAGATCATGTTAATACTTCATATGCATGTAACCTAATGCACCAAAGGTGTTATTTCTTGTATGTTCTCTTTCCCTTAAATAAATCTAAACCTAAGGGCTCTCTAAATAAAATTTAAGTTCTCCATGGAAGTCTTAAGTTGAAGAATCTTTGAATTCATTTGTTCAAATCCACCTATAGCATCATCTCTCACTTTCTTTTCCTACACAAATTCTTACCAAATTCATCCCAATTATGCTTGTGGAATTCTTTATAGAAATTTCATGTAGCTTTAGCCATTGTGAAATTTTCACAAATGCATAGCCCAAATCACATCTATTCCTGTAAACCAAAATCAATTTAATCTAGTTACTAGTTGAAAGCTTTTAAAACTCAATAATTTAACTATAATTATCAATGAAAAGTGATTATCTAGTAGTTTAACCTACTTGAAATCTATAGACAAGTAAAAAAATCATTTTCCAAGAGAGGCTCAACCCCCTCCATGATGTTCTGGTTGCACTGCATGCAGTGAGTATCCAACATTTTTAGAATCATATCTAGACTATAAACAAATAAAAACATGATAATTATCATCATTAACTTCTGAAATGATGTTTTCAAATTAGGTAAAGAGAAATAGCTAAAATACTATATTTCCACTTTCTAGCATTCTAGGTGATACAAAATGACATGATAAGACCAAGATAAGGGGCACATACTCAAAATAACCCTATAAAAGGTTTTGGGTTGAGATCAGCCTCACCCAAAGCTAGGGAAATGACAATCAAAGTTACCTTTGTTATGGTTTTTCACCATAGTCTGACTGTCATGGTGCACATGTTGATGCTTGATGCTACAATTTGTAGCTTGCCAAAGACCGCAGATGACTCTTTCCACTGTTAAATTTTTCCCGCTATGGGGAGGATCAAACAATAATGGAAAATAGTTATATGTATCACAATCAAGCCTGACGTACATGTATGAGAAATTGCAACTCCCTTGGCGTACATGTATGAGAAATGTGGAAGCATGGACAAGGCATGTGAATTGTTTGAAAAAATGCATCAAAGAGATATGCCAATGATTGGAATGATTGTAAAATATGCACAAAATGGAAAATGTATGGAAAATGTGGTAGCATAGACAAGGAAATGAGTTTTTTGAAAAAAATTCCTCAAAGAAATGGGGTCTCCTAGTGATGTGCATCACCATGAGACCCCATTTCTTTGAGGCATTTTTTGAGCTCATTACCTTGTCAATGTGGTTACAATGACAAGATGGTGAGCTATTTGCAAAAAATATTCAAATAAATGGGGTCTCCTGGTGATTACCAAATTGATAAGGGAGTGAGTTATTTAAAAAATGCCTCAAAGAAATGGGGTCTCTTGGTGATGTACATCACCAAGAGACCCCATTTCTTTCAGGAATTTTTTCAAATAACTCACTACCTTGTCATTGCTACCACATTAACAAGGTAGTGAGCTCACCACCTTGTCAATATGGTAGCAATGACAAGGTAGTGAGTTTTTTGAAAAAATGCCTCAAATAAATGGGGTCTCCTATTGATTTACATCACCATGAGACCCCATTTCGTTGAGGCATTTTTTCAAACAACTAACTACCTTTTCAATGCTACCACATTGAAAAGGTAGTGAGAGGCATTTTTCAAATAGTTGACTATCTTATCAATGCTACCACATTGAAAAGGTAGTGATCTCACTACCTTTTCAATATGGTAGCATTGACAAGGTAGTCAACTATTTGAAAAAAATCCTCAAAGAAATGGGGTCTCATCACTAGGAGACCCCATTTCATTGAGGCATTTTTTCAAATAGCTTGAGACTACCTTGTCATTACTACCACATTGAAAGGGTGGTGAGTTTACTCCCTTTATCTCTCTCCCACTCCATCTCTCTCTCTCTCTCTATCTCACTCATTCCATCTATCTCTCTCCCACTTCCTCTCTCTTGCACTCCCTCTCTTTCCCTCTCTCTCATGTCTCTCCCTCCCACCCCCCCTCTCTCTCTCAAGTTTCTCACTCTAGCACCCTAGGTCTAGATAAATCTCTCTCTCACTATCTCTCGCTCATTCACTCCCTCTATCTCTCTCCCACTCCCTCTCTCTCACAGTTCCCTCTCTCTCCTACTCCCTCACTCTCACACTCCCTCTCTCTCCCTACCTCTCAGTTCTCTCCCTTCCTACCCCCCCTCTCTCTCTCTTAGGTCTCTCACTCTAGCACCCTACCTAAATCTCTCTCTCTCTCTCTCTCTCTCTCTCTCCTCCCCTCCCTCCTCTCAAGTCTCTCCCATCCTCTCCCTCTCTCCTCAAGTATCTTCCCTCCCGCCTCTCTCTCTTTATCCCTCCCCCACCAGATAAGTCCTCCCACTCTAACCCTCTCCTCCTACCCCCTTTCTCTCTCTCCCCTCTCTCTCAAGTCTCTCTCTTCCACACCCTCTCCCTCTCTCTACTCTCTCTCTCTCTCACTCTCTCACTCTCTCTCTCACTCACACACACACACTCACTCCCTCTATCTCTCTCCCACTCCCTCTCTCTTGTACTCCCTCTCTCTCTCCCTATCTATCAAGCATCTTCTTCCCACCCCCCTCTCTCTCAAGTGTCTCCCTCTAGAACCATACCTAGATAACTCTCTTTTTCTCTCTCAACTCTCTCGCTCTCTCCCCCTCTATCCCTTTCACTCTACCTAGATAAGTCGCTCTCACTCCAACCCCTTCTCTCACACTCCCTCTCTCTCAGCTCTCTCCCTTCCACCCTACCTAGAAAACTCTCTCTCTCTCTCTCTTAAAATCTAGCTCCCTCTAAATACAAACATACATACATACATACATATAAGCAGACATTAAAATATAAATTAATACATACATACTTACATACATACAAGGGTATGTGCAGGATCATCATGGAAAAAACAAGCCCTAAGTGGCAAAAAATTTAAAAAAATTAGAGTTAGGAAACTTGATGTTAAAATTTGAATAAATTATCTATATTATTTCAAAAATATGTAAAAATAGAATCTATAGGAAATTTAATGTAGTTTCTAAACTACTACGTTTGTTTAAAAACAAAAAAAATCTATTTGGTGAAAATTTGAAATTTCAACGTAGTGGTACTTAGATTTTAGGGAAAAAATAAGAAGTAGGTGTCTATCTAACCAATTCTAACCACAATAAATGATAATATTTTAGGGATATAAGTAGAGGACTCATGCCTCATGTGATGCATATTTTTTGTATTTTTTTTTCCATGTAAATAATTAATTATGATTTTTTATTACAACTTTTAAAATATAAAACTGTGATGTCTCCACTCAATTAACTTCGGCCAAAAATTCATGAAATTCAATTTTCCTTTTTAATCCTATAGTATGCAAAGTATAGAATGTGACGATGTTTTGATTCAAAAAATGTGATACCGCTTTGAAAGTTATAGATGTTTCTTTTCTAAATCACCAACAATTAGGACTTTTAGTCATAATTTGAATAGAAAATAAATAATAATTACTTATTAAATTCAAAGTAAAGCATAATTTTTATTGTTGGAAAGCTGAGAATCTCCTTTAAAAACCCTTTTCATTTCATCAATTTTGGGTAAAAAAATAGTCATCAGCCACATACCCATCATATTGCCACTTTTTGGCCCATTATGATCCTGCACATACCCACAAGCAAACATACATATGCACATAAAATCGTACATACATACATACAGGCATGCATGCATACATACATACATGTCATACACGCATACATACATACATATATACAAATATATATAGATACATTTAATAGACTAGCATTTAACACAAAGCAAGACATAACATGAGCATGTTACAGTGTGCTCGTGTTATGTCTTTCTTAGGCAACTCAAGCACAAATGCAAAAAAAAGTCAATACTATGAAACAATGTGAGTGTGTTATAACACACTTGTTTTATTTCTTGATTTGAGAATCCCCAAGCCTAAGGCTTGGTATTTACTTTGGATTACCAACCCAAAGGCTTGGAGTTCCTTCCCAACGTCCAAAGATGTGTTCTTTGCATATTTTACAAGATTTCAAATAATCGCATTTGTGCTAACCATTAGGCTTGCACGTGTTTCAAGGTCGAACAAATAAAACACTTGGGTAATGTTAGGCTCTCTCGTAGCTTTTTAACAATGTAATTTTTTTCACATTTTGACAATGTTAAGCCTTTCATCTTTAATTTCTTTAGTTTGTGTTTCTATTTTTTGGCAAAAACTAGTTTTTGGTTTTTTTTTCTTTATAAATTATCCATTCATTAAAATTTCAAATAAATTACATTTTTAGAAACTAGAATCCATTCTATAGATATTAAAAATATATATATTCAATTATTTTTCCAAATTTATTGGGGTAGCACGGCCAAAATTCTATTTTTCAGGATGTGTCTACTTTGAAAATTAGTAAAAAAATCAAATATTCATTAAAAAATCATAAAAAAATAGGCATAAACTACACGCTGTTAGCTGATTTCTCACTGAAGTGATTTTTAAAATACCAAAAAAAGTTAACCTTTTGAGGGAGCCACAAAAGTCACCATGCTATGCTTTTTTGACAAAAACAACACCAATTTATGTGGCTCCCTCTTTTGAACCCCTTAATAGATACCATTTTCAAAAAAAAATTAGTAGTTTAGAAAGAAGACCTGAAACACTTGCTACATTATTTTTGTTGCATCTTAAAATTTTAAGTGTAAATATCCTCAATTTCTCATCCAAGGTCAGTATTTCCTGAATTCATAAAAGAAGTGGCAACTTAAGACCCCTTTTTGGTCCCCCATCATTTTGCACTTACTCATATCAACTTTATCATGCAAACAAATAGCCATACCAAGGAAACAAACAAGGAAAAAACCAATGGAATTATGTCAAACCTCTTAATAGTGTCAATCCAGTTGCTACCAACATTTCAAAGAAACTAGTTAGAGTCTAAAATAATCTAGCTCAAGATCATGAATGGTCTTTTGATTAGATTAAGACCAGAAAAATAGGGGCCACCCAAAAGAACCTAGGATAAATCTTCACTAGTATCATTGAAAGAGAACAAAAGGAAACCATTTGGCAGAGCCTTCACACTTTGTAAACAAGAATCAAACCAAAAATCAAAATCCTGGAGTTGTGAATAATATCAATATTGGGTCTTCTCCCAATAAGAGCATGATGTAGATCAACAGTGGCTCAGTCCAAACACACATCAAAATTAGAAATGACAGGGGAAGAAATTGCCAATCCACATGCAGGTTGTTCGAGATTAGAATAAATCTCATGCATATATGGAGCCACCCCCTTGGGAGGGGACCCAATAACAACCATAGGAGGAGACACAATAACAAAGAAACTTTCAGTAACAAGGGAAGAAACCTTAAATGAATGCAAAAGAAAACCCCTTTTCAAAAAGCTTCCAAAGTTTTTTTGCCGACACACAACATGTATAGAAGGCTTAATAGCATGAACAACACATTGAGCCTCTAACCACATGGCCAAGATGGAATCCTCAACCACATCAGGTAGTAGAGCACCTTGCACAAGGGAATATGTTTAAGGTGGGCAGAAGGATATCTAGGAGAGGTTCATCCTCCTCATCCTCAAAAACCCCAAGATCCTCGTCCTCAAAGCCATCATTGCAGGGAAATGGAGCAATGCTAGAATAGGGGAGAGCCAAACCAAGAATGCAAGCACCTCTAAGTTCAACCACTAGGAAAATAGATCTCATACCTCCATCATCATCATCACCATCCATAGTGCCCATTCCATCACCACAATCAACACTTGCATAGCAGCCTTTGCATTTGTCGCCATTTTTTAGGGTTTTTGATGATTTTTTCGCTGCCCTCATCATTTCCCTCATCATTGCTCTTATATTTGTGATGTGGATGATTATTTTGATAGATCATGATCATGAATGGTGTTAGTCATGCAATCTGTGACACAATAAAATACATTTTAGAATGGAGATTTTTTTAGAATCTCATGATCTAAAATGAACCATCACTTTCAAGGTTGAAATAAATCAGGTAACTACTAGTAGGAAATATAATATGCTAGAAGACTCTACATTGGTCAACTGGCATGAAAAAACTTTTATGGAATAATCCAATTGAACAATAATTCAATAGCTTAGAACATAAGGTCAAAGAAAAGTACATTAGAATGTGGAACACATTCCATTGTCAATCATGTATCAAAATCCTAACTATCTCAAGTTGCTACATAAGAAGGTGCAACAAATAATACCTATATGTCACAATTGAATCAAACTACTAGAAGATATAAAAAAAACATAAGATCAACCTCAAGTTAGCCAATTAGACCCTATTTTTATAAGGGTCTCATCAAAGGTTAGTCATTACCCTTTCAATATCACTGATTAAAATGAAGAAGTCTAACCTAAATGTAATCATGTGGTAGGCCTTTCCCATCCCTTTTCAAAGATATTTGCTTCAAGAAGCATTAAAGGGAATTAATAAACCAAGTGAAATGGTGACAAGCTAAGAGACATAAAGTCCAGTCAGACTAGTCTAACCTAAGGAGGAAGGGAATTCAAGAAAAATAAGCAAACCATCCCCTTTTATATGTCTTTAATTATTGGATATCATTTAGTCCATAATTCTATGATAGATTCAGGGGCTAGCACCTTTTTCATGCCCAAAGAAAATAGATGATCTACTTAGCATTAAGTATGAGCTAGTGTCCATGATATTTGTACAATTAGATGGAATTATTGTTAAGATAGTAGAGGTCACTGACAATTTAAAACTATCCCTACATGCATGCCCAAGCTACATAATATTACAAGACATATCAGTTATAGACATTTGTACTTTCTTTACTATATTCTTTTCTAGAGAATTCACAACTATAATATGAAGCTACCTATCTTTTGATTGGTCGCATATGCTATTTAGAAAAAGGCGTGCTATAGAGGATACCATCAAAGAAAATCCCATTTCCAAAATTTACATCAAACCCTACACACCAAGCCCCATAAATATGAATTCCACATTGCATGACAAAGGGGGAGAGTATATTGTTCATGAACCTACTACCCCTTTGGAGGAGGTCCTTGATTGCTTATTAGATTAATGGGGAAATGATTTTCGCTTCAACCCATAACACAAAGAAAAAGGCTAATTGAAAAACATCTATAGCTTTCAAATGGTATCACATTTTTTAATCTGAAAAATGTGTCACATTCCATGCTTCACATACTATAGGATTAATAAATAAATAAATTTCATGAAGTTTTGACCAGGTTAAGGTGGTCAGACATACGAGTTTTTTATATTTTTAAAAAGTTGTAATAAAAAATTCATAATTAATTATTTACTTGGAAAAAAATTACAAAAAATTATGCATCACATTGGGACATGAGTCCTCTACTTATATCTAAAATATTATAAAAAAATATTATCATTTTATTGTGGTTAGGGTGGTCAGACAGACACCTACTTCTTATTTTTTCCTTGAAATTTAAGTACTATTGCATTGAAATTTCTTGTTCAATTTTCACCAAATAGATTTAAAAAAAAAAAAAACCTAGTAGCTTAGAAACTACATTCAACTTTCTATAGATTCTATTCTTACATATTTTTGAAATAATATAGATAACTTATTCAAATTTTTACGTCAAGTTACCTAACTCTGATTTTTCTGAATTTTCATCACCACTTAAGGGCCTACTTTTTCCATGATGATCCTACACATACCCATATGAGGAAAACACTCTTATCCCCAAATTTATGAATGCTTGAAAGAAGACATAGGTGATCTTTGGAAGATTGTTTTTGTTGGCTAAAGAAACAAAAATGGTGTTGGTGATGGTGTAATTTTGGTGTGTTCAAGTTGTGAGAAGTATTACTTCTCAGTTAGGATTCAATTTAGTTGCATCAAAAATGTGATTGAGTATGGAACTCTAATCCAAGGTATTGAACTTTGATAAAAAGAGAGGGACTAAAATATTGCAATTATTTGGTGATAGTGAGAAAGTTGTGCATCATATCAAAGTTGAATGTACAATGTAAATAATAGTTTATTGAAGGCCTACAGGCACAAAGTATGGGAGGTAATTGAAGAATTTGAGGTATTTAACATCCGAACCCTTCCTAGGGGGTAGAACAAACATGTTGATAGGCTTGCAACATTTGGGGCTTGATTTTACATACCAACATATATTGTTAAAATGAACGAACAATATAGAAAGCTTGTTATGAGGCTTGCTATCTTAGATAGCCAAATAAATGGAAAGTTTCTGAGAATTATCAAAAAATAGTTAATTTTTGATAAGAGAAGTCATAGTTATTTATCAAAAAATAGTCTAAGCTACATCGACAATACAAGACCAAATCATGCAACTAAGAAAAAACAAATTTCCAAGTGGCAACTCAGATGATTGATTGAGAAATAAGAATATGAACATGGTTGTGAGGAATGGCGACTGCAAGCAAGTGACTATAATAGAAGGGAAATTATTGTAGTTGGAAAAGGTATGCTTTGAGTTTGAATGTCAAACTTTCATTAAGCTTTATCAAAATTATGATGTGATTTCATGGACCTATAAGAACCTAAAGGGTTTTGACCCTAGCTTGGCCCATCATACCATTGAATTAAAACCTAATGCAAAACCTATTAAAAAAAAAAAGGCATTTCAACCCCAAAATTGAGCCTTTGATGAGGAAGGAGTTGGTGAAACTAAAGGAAGCCAAGTTACAACAATTTCCCATTGAGAATTCTCCTTGGGTGGTGAACTTGGTTGCTATGAAGAAAAAGAATGTGGAGATACAACAATGTGTATATTTTAGAGACCTTAATAAGGCCTCTCTTAAGGACCATTATCCCCTATGTTCTATAGAGTAGATCATGTATAAGGTAAGTGGCTCAAAAAGGTTTTATTTCTTGGATTGGTACTCAAGCTATAGTTTGATTCTAGTCCAAAAATCTATGAGGAGATGCCAAGTGCGAGAGGAAGGAACTTTATAAACTTATTTTTTATTTACGACACTTAATACAAAGATGGAAATAATAGTGATCGATGAGGGATGAAATGCTTTGATGGCTACGTTGTTTTAACATAAGTTGATTTGGAAAGTTGTGTCATGTCATGAACTAACTTGTTCAAATTAATAAAAGATGAACTACCCTGCGCAACCGCTTTAAATGCAACATCCTTCAACTCCTTGCCTCTTTTTCTAGGATTTGACACTTTTGAACCCTCCATCAGTCTCCTCACACATTTATCTATCCCCTCCCTCTTAACCACTAGATTTTCATCAATGTCCATTCCCTCCAAGTCCATGCTAATCTTCCACATGTCCTTGCAAAAGCAGCAGTTGAGAAACTGATCAACAAAAAAGGGCCAATATGTGAGAACAATTAATGCATTAATAATTAATTAATGTTGAGAGGAATGTGCAAGATGTATGTGAATTAATAAATAAAGGTATATTTATTAATTGACCATGTTGAGTGAATTTGGTGAAATTGAATATTGATTTAATTACTCAAATTTGGAGAAGGGAAAATAGCTTATTTAAATAATTAATTATAACAATTTAATTAACTTAGATGAATAAGGTATGTTAGTGATGTCATAGTGAATTAATTAAACAATTCGAGATTATTTAATTAATAGAGGAATAAGGATAAATCAGCTATGAATTAATTAAACAATTCTAGATTATTTAATTAATAGACGTTAATAGGGTTAAATGATGGAAATGATTTTAAATGATTCCAATAATGGAAAATGCAATTTTAGGATATGTGATTTCCATTAAGCCATTTTTACATGTCTACAATAACACTTTCTTCCAAACACCCTAAAATTCTTGACAATAGGATTCCTTCCATACCACACCTCATAGGGAGTCTTTGAACTATTTTTCCTTGCTTGTGCTTTGTTAAGTATGTAAACTACAGTATGAATTACTTCTTTGCAGTATACATCTAGTAGATTTTCTTCCTTCATCATTGTCCTTGTTGCTTCCTGAACAATACTATTATTTCTTTCCACTACTCCATTCTATTGAGTAGTCCTAGGATCAGACAAATGTTTCTTTGTTCTGTGATCTTCACAAAAACTGTTAAACTCATTGGAGGTGAACTCTCCACCTCTGTCAAATCTTAAAAAAATTATTTTCATATTCATTTCATTCTCAACCATAGCTTTTAATGCCTTAAACTTATCTAGAGCTTCTAATTTTTCTTTGAGAAAAGTTACCCAAGTCATTCTAGAGTAATCATCAAACAACACGTCATGAAATATTTTTCACCTTGAAAAAATTTCATTCTTGTAGGTCCACAAAGGTCTATATGCACCAACACCAAAGGTACTATGATAGAATATTCTAACATTGAACCTTTTTTCTTATTTTCTTCCCAACTTGACATTCCTAACAAACTGCATTTATAGGCTTTGTAATATTTGGAAAATCTCTCATAGCTTGAGTAAAATTGATTCTAACTTGCTTATCAATGGTGGAGTTGAAAGGTTCAGAATGAGCTCACCAGCGATCAAGTCTTGTTAAGTGAAAATCCCTGATGCCTAAAAGGGATGAGACCAGGATCGTGCCCTAGGTGGATTTGGCGGAATGGATACCCCTCAAACCTTGGCTGCTAAGCTAAAGGGGACCCCCTTGGGGGTATCTCCAACAAAAAAAATAAAAAATGATGTGAAACATTCTTCTATGCCATAACCAAATTTGATTGATTTGATTCATAAATAACATACCATTAGCACCCTTAAGCTGATAAAAATTTCCATCTATCCTTCTTCCTATAGCAACTAGAGTTTCAGATCCTTTCCTGATCTCACAACCACCATCCTAAAATACAAGATTATATCATTTTCTACACATTTTTACAACACTTAGAAGATTATGTCAGAGAACCTTAACATAAAGAACATCTGTATTATGCTTTCCATCAAAACCAATTGAACCTTTTCCATATATCTTAGCAAATGTATCATCTCCAAGCTTAACAAGACCACCTTCAAACTTCTCAAGTTTAACAAACTTACATTTATCACTTACCATGTGATTTGAGCATCCGCTATCAATAATGCAATAGTTTTTGTCCTCTCTAGCATGAAAACCAATCACCATTATTCCATTATGACCTACTTCTAGAGAAACTTCCTTCATACATCTCTTAGAGTTGGCAAGATTGGTTCCAAAATTCAGATCCATGAACAAGAATTCATCATTTTCATCTTCTAGGTAATTAGATTCATCATCAAATATACTGGCATCTTCTTTAACATAATAACTTCTCTTAATTTATTTACCTTTATTCTCCTTAAATATATATTTAAAGATTTGATTGGACATATTGAAACATAATGACCTTTCTTTCCACAATTGAAAATTTTGAAAGACAACTTACCTCTATATTTTCTAGTTCCCTTTTTCAATCTCCTCACAAAGTTTTCTTCTAGCTCATCAAACTTATATGAGTTAGATTCCTCATTCTTCTCTTCTTTTCCAACTTTAAACACAATCTCTTTTCTTGAATCACTTGGAAAAAATTCCCTCAATTCAAAATTAGTTAAAGCACCAAACAACTAATTTTTAGAATAATGATCTAAATTTTGAGTTTCTTCAATAGCAAAAACCTTATGACTATAATATTTAGGAAGAGTTATTAATACCTTCTTTACAACCTCATCTTCTTCAATTTTTCCACCAAGGCCTTTAATGGAATTGACAACTTCAACCACTCTATGCATGTAGCCAATATTATCTTTATCTTCTATCATCCTTAGGGTTTCAAATTTAGTCTTCAAATTCTACATCTTTGCTTGCTTGACCTTATCATATCCTTCATAGATACTTTCTAGCATTTTCCATATCTCATTAGAAATTTTAAAACTCATAACTTTCACAAGTTCTAAATTAGAAAGATCACTCAAAAGAGCATATACCTTGCTTTTCCATTGTTCTCATATGCCTTGATCTCATCATCAACACTCAAACCATTTACAAGCATTGTGTGTCCAATTTTAATAGACTTCCAAACTCCAAACCCTAGAGAAATAAGGAAACCTTCCATCTTGGTCTTCTAGAATGCATAATTCAGTCCATCAAACAGAGGATCCTCCTTCTTGTGTTCCATCACATATCTACCTTAAGCGGATAATTTTTCTTCCAAGGAGCCTTACTTTGATACCAATTGTTGAATGTAAAAGACAATTGAGAGGGGGGGTGAATCGGTTATACATTAAAACATCAAAACCATCATTAACATTTAGATTCTCATTAGTCCTTAAACCCTTAGCAACCATTAAACCCTTACCATGCATTAGAAAATATATAAACATGAGAAATAGTAATTCAAATGCATTCATACACATGAGGACACCAGATTTATGTGGAAAACCCAAGAAGGAAAAATCCACAGTGAGGGTTAGATTACAATATAAAGTAATTGAAACACTGAATACAATAGGCTCACTGTCGAAGGGCTGATTTCCTAAAATAAAGAAGGGTTCAATGCTAATGGCTCACTACTAGACTATAAAGAAAAAGATAGAAGAATGAACATACAATGAGAAATCCATCTCAGAGCAATAGATAATATCCACCACTACAAATTTGCACCATCTGTAACCTCCAACTCATTGCTATTAGAAACTTTAGGTAATTTATAAATGTACAGACCTATATAATCACTACATTGGAGTCATAGGCATTAATGGGTCAGTGCAAAATCAAGGGGGTCAAAACTAGGCCCTTAAGTGGCAATAAAATTCATAAAAATAGAGTTAGGAAACTTGACATAAAAATTTGAATAAGTTATTAACATAATTTGGAAAGTATGTAAGAACAAAATTTGTAGCAAATTGAATGTAGTTTCTAAGATACTATTCTTTTTTTGGAAAAAAACTAAATCTATTTGGTGAAAATTTGAAATTTCAATTCAATAGTACTAATTTTTTTAGGAAAAAATAAAAATTCGGTGTATGTCTGGCCAACCTAAGTATAAGAAAAATATAATATATTTATTTTAAACTTTCAATATAAGTTGAGGACACATGTGTGGATGTGCCACATTTTATTTGTAATTTTTTTGCAAGTAAATAATTAGTTATGAATTTTTTATTAAAACTATTTAAAAATATTAAAACTTGTTTGTCTGACCACCATAACTTGGTCAAAATTTTATGAAATTATTATTATTATTATTTTTAATCCTTTAGTATGTGAAGCATAAAATGTGCTACATCTTTCAAATTCAAAAAATATAAAAAATTGTTTAAGAATTATATATTTTTTTCAATCAGCCTATCAATCAAGAATTTAGTTAGAATGTATGTATAAAATAAATAATAATTATATATTTAATTCTAAATAAGTCATATATGATATTTTTGGAAAGCTGAAAATTTTCTTGATAAACCCTTTTCGTTTCATCAAATTCAGATAAAAAAATAGTCTTCAATCACTTTTTTGTCATATCGCCACTTTTTGGACCCCCATGATCCCACACTCACCCTAAGCTCACACTTTAGATCCTTAAATATGATTAAATTGGAATTTAAAAACATCCTCACATCCACACACTCTTCTCCAACAATTCACCTTGCATTTAAACCATTCAAAACCTTAGAAACATCTTTCAAGGTTGGCTATGCACCTCAAATGTGTAAATTCAAATTAGGTCAGAACCAAGAAATTCCAGTGGTGGAGAGGAATGAAGGTGGACTACATCACACCTTAACTTAGACCTAAATCCACATATACAGACCACACCACACTTCCAAAAAAATAGAAGCATATCCATAATTAGTGAACACCCAAGGTCGACTGAACCTATGTTGACACCATTAAAAATTAAGTACACGCTTCCTCAAATCCAAATATGACTCAAAGATCACACACAAAACTTAAACACAATATGAAATTCTCCATCAACACCATGAAATCCAACAAATTCTTCACAACATCATACACCTGAAGAACATACTCATTTTATACAACTAATTAACCTTCCACACATTGTAACATATGAATCCAACCTTGTGGAGTACGAAAACACACACAAATCAGACTAAAGATAGATATAGACATTGCAAGCACACTCTTAGGTCCACAAAACTAAAAACCACAACATGGAGAAATGTAGAGCAAAACCATTTTTCCTAGGCATCACTTCATCACAATTCACACATTGGTGAACACAACTTCTTTCAAATGATCCATAACATGAAACATTGGTTATAACACCTTTGAACACCTTTGATCAACATATCTAAACCACAAAAGTAGATCTTCAATCATGAAGAAATGCACAGAAAAACACTGAACACTACTCTACCAAATTGAGCAAAATCGTAGTGTTATGTGTGTTTTTGATGTGTTGTTGATTTATGCTTTCATGGTTATTAATCATATCTGAGAATAAGGTTAATAAGTTGAATAAGTTTGAAATTTTGTGATAACTGATTCACCCCCCTCTCAGTTGTCTTCCCTTTTGTTACCAACAATGTTGTGATTAATCCTTTAGTCACAAATATATATAAGTGATCGATTATATCATTTTGTTGTATGTATGAAGTGTGTTAGTGTGTGTTGTGAATACCAGAAGGATTGAAAAGTGATTATGCATAGTTCCACTTGTGCATTACAGATTTTGTGATGTGAGTTAAAGCAGAACAGTGCAAAAGAGAAGAATCATTCAGAAGGTCAAGAGATTGATTGATGAGCCTAACCAGAACTGTAATCAGGCATTTGTAGATGCTACTTTCCCAGTTCAATCTTTTGGATCTAATCCAAAATTTTGTAAGGTAGTGAGCCTTTTTTGTTTTTGAGCAGTGAGCTCTAGGCAGTGTGCCTGAATGCAAGTGCATTCCCATTTTGTAAACATCTTTTTGAGTATACTCAGATCATATTGTGGATTGGCCATCCACTGTGGTTTTTCCCCTAATAGGGTTTCCACGTAAAAATCCTTGTGTTATGGTTTTTTGGTTGCTTGCTTTATGTTCATGCATATTTATTTTGGTTCAATGTTTTAAGTGCTTTGATGATTAGATTATTAAATTTAAAAATTGCAAAACATTGATTCACCCCCACTTTCAATGTTCCTTGTTTCCAACAATTAGTATTAGATCCTAGTTCCTCGAAAGAAGTTTAACAGCTTGGGGAAGATCTTGGAAAGTGTTTCATTGGATTCAAGCAATCTTCAACAACTTTTTTTGGTGGCCCTAGATGATCTTGATTAGTCAAAATCTGAAGTCTAGGAATTGCAAGAAAATATTTTGAATGCTATGAGATTCATTGAGTCATTAAAAGATAAAATCAATAAGTTTAGGGAGAAGAGAAGGGAACTCTGTGATCAAATCAATCAGGAAGACAGTAAACACATTGTAGATGAACAACTGAGTCAAGCCCTAAAGGAAAAGATAGAAGAATGTGAATTTTTTTCTAGAGATAATGCAATCCTAAAGCATGTGATGGAATCTATTATGATGAGGATGACCAAGGAGATTGAAGACAAAAGGAAGAATGAAGAGAAGCTTGCATAGTCCTTAAAAGAAAAATATGAAGAATGCAGCCAAATTACTGATGGATTCAATTAGTTGGAGCTTGAATTGGAACAATCTAAAAACAATGAAGAAGAGCTTGAAAAGTAGATTAATGATCTCATAGATGAACTTGCTACTACAAATGAATTCAAGGAGAAATTTCCAAATCTGGACAAAGGAACAATCTAAAAACAATCAGTGACAAGCGAGGTCTTGGATATGAGGAAGGAGAAATTTCCAGATCTAGACAAAGGAGATTTAGGCAAGGAAATCAGATGAATAAAGATGGAAGGTATTCGGTAAGACAACCTAATGCTTAGAGGTTCAATGGTTACTATTTTACTTGTAATAAATTTGGTCATATGGCTTCTCAATGTAGAAGCAGAATGAATCCAAGTGGTCGATCATTCTCAGGTCAGTGCTTTAATTGTAATAAGTATGGTCATAAGTCAAATGAATGCAAAAACATGATGAACAACCTTTATAGAGATGTCAGATGTTATACATGCAATAGATTTGGCCATATTGCTAACCAATGCAGATCAAGAGAAAATTAGTGGAACAACTGGTCTGGATAGAGAAATGTGGTGTGCTACAATTGCAACCAACCCAGTCATATTGCTAGATTTGGTAGAAGAGGTCTGGTAAATCAAAGAAACATGCATAAGGATGAAAAGGGAAAAGGTAAATTCACTACAGATGAGATCAAGAAGCAAATGAAGAAGAAATGGGTGAAGAAGAGTCCATTTGTTGCAGGAAATGAGCCAACATGAGAACCATCTTCTGGTAATTCTTCTGGGAATTACTTTAAAGGCCTTTGGCCTAGGGGGAGTTGTCAAGAAAATATTTTAACCCCCTGCTAGTAACTGAAACCAGGATGTGGATGAGTACAGTGATTGCATAGATGCTCTACAAATGTTGTTGAATCAATTGAAAAGAGTATTATGCAGTATTGAAGTTCCGCAGAAGATTTATCTTTCATAGTGCATGGAAATAGGGTATCCAGATGAGTTAGGGTAAAAGCATTTATTGTGATAAAAGTTTAGGTGTTTGAATGATAAAAGGTCATTTCTATCTTTCATTTTTCACTTTGCATTTTGAGGAGAAGAATTTTGGAGAGCTTTAAGTGAACTTTGGAAACATTTGGCGAAGATTCAAGTGTGAAGGAGATTCAGCGATCAAACCATAATCCGGCGAAAAGGTATTTATCAGGAAAACTTGTGAACTTGTGAATTTGTGAAAATGGCTACTATGTTGGTAGTTGATGTCAAGGATATACTCCATCTGAAATTCAAGTGGCATCCTTTCAAGTTTGTTGAGACCAAGCCCTTAGGTACATTTTCGTCTGTTCCGTACGACGTCTTGCATATTGAAGACATTAGGGCATACATTCATGCAAATATTCAGGAGTTATGGAGTTTGTAGTTGTTGAATTTGTATTCCAATCATATAGGTGGAGAATATTTCATGGTAAATCCCAAAACCCTAGAAGAGAAAAAATTCAAAACCCTAGAAGAGCAAAAATTCACGTAGATTGTGAAATTCCTTGTGTTCGATGAAATTGAATGGGTATGGTATATTTTGAGCTGAGTTCATGCTAAATTTATGTGGTTGATTCAACCTTTTAAGATTAAAAAAGAAGCCATAAGCATTGTTATAGGTTTAAATTCCTTTGGTGGGTTGTCGATCTTGAAGTCTATGAAGAATCAAATAGTTACTGATGCAACCGGTTCTTTGTTTGATAAAAGAGCTATGAAAATTGATGATATTATTGATGTGGATGTGAAATTTTCCTCTATGGTCATTGGTTACAAGATTTATCACTCCAGTCAGGATAATTTTGTATCTGGTACAGTTATTTATGCAACATATGAGATGGTGAAGGAGAATCCAGATTATGGCCTATGTGAATTACTCAGGAGTCAGCTCATGGAGAATCTTGGTAAGATCAAGAAAGATAAGAATAATTCCTTTAAGTATGGTAATATTTTGTTGTGTTTGTTCTTTAATTTCATGAATGAAGTTCCGGGAGTTGGGAAAGTGCATTGGCATGGTGATAAGCCTATAGATGTTCAAATTAGAGACATGTTATACAACATTGGTGATAGTAAGACAAGGAAAACTATTATCTGGGGATATTTCAAGCACCTTAAGAATGAAATGAAAGCAAGAGAAAGAATTCCTACTTCTATTGTGGAGAATTACAAGGAAACAATTTGTTTTATGGTAGACACTGATCAATGCTTGATGGAAGTTGTTGATCCTAGAATGGTCTGGATTATGCCAATGGACTATGAAGTTGAGGAGAACATCTTGGAATTATATGCACAACATTTGTTGAGTAAGCCTCTAGATTAGATAGAAGAGGGGTTTGGAACTTATGCAGAAAAGGATATGCAAGTGCATGAGAAGTTGAAGAAACCAATGATTGTCTAAAGAGTAAGGAAAGAAGTGGAAGCCTTTGTAGAGAGAATGGGTATATCTGTAGAAGCTGTGAGAGAAGTCAAAAGGAAGAGAGAACAAGCTAAAGCAAAAAAAGAGCCAGCTAGAACCGAATTTGCTAGTCCGACAACATCCTCTACCTGAACTAGATCAACAAGGAGCTTTGCACCCCTATTCAGTCCAATAAAGAATTCAACCCTTGTGAAAGCTCAAACTAAGGCATCCGGTAAGAGGAAGAAGGATAAGAGTAGAATAGTTTATGCAGCTGTCGCAGAAGATGAAGAGACTGAATCTACTGAAGAAGTAAGAGAAATAAAGAATATGGGCACCCAGGCAACAAAAGTCACTAATGACAAGCCCTCCAGTGAAGAAGAGAAAGCAAAGAAGGTGAAAACTGATAAACCAGGTATGTCTATAAAGGAAGTTGAGAGTGGCATAATAAAAAATGGTAATCTTAAGCCACTATGTGAATGGTATGATACCTTTGATAGTGTTGGTCAAATAGTTCTTGAGGAGGCTATAATAAAGTATTTGAACAATTTCAATATGGCTCTTATTGAGATCATGTCTCAATTTCCTAAGGAACTATATGAAATTTTGGAAATGAGGAGATTAAGTGCAAGAACTGAAGAAGAGCAAATGAGAGAGCGAATTCTT
Source organism: Sequoia sempervirens (assembly GCA_007258455.2). Taxonomy (NCBI): domain Eukaryota; kingdom Viridiplantae; phylum Streptophyta; class Pinopsida; order Cupressales; family Cupressaceae; genus Sequoia; species Sequoia sempervirens. Next base: position 60,807 of record VDFB02150107.1, on the reverse strand, counting down.
GTAGGTTTATGTCCGGTGATGTCTATTGAGGAAATGAAGACAATCCTGAATAAAGCTAAGAAGGAATTCAAGAGAAAGACAAGGGTGAACAAGCTTATGATTGGTAGGAATGAAGAGGTAGAAAAAAAAACTGAAAGAATTCTTAAGGAAATTTTGTTAAAGGATAGAATCAATGTTGTCTCTGAAGAAGTGCATGTTGAAGATATTTCATCTAGTCCAATGGATGAAGAGGTAAATGAAGCTACAGTTGAGGACACCCAGATTCCTCTTGATATGCATAATACAAAAGTTCCTATGGAGACTGAAGCTCCTAAATTTGTGTCCGTTGAAGAAAAGGAGATGTCACTTGAGTGAAGAAGTTGAGGTCCCTAAAGGAAAGCAAGAATGTGTAGTTGAGGAAATAGTGATTGAAGAAAAGAAGGTTGAAATAAACGAAGTTCTTATGGAAGCAAGAGACACTGTAGAGGTGGTGAAGAAATTTATAGAAGAGCAATAGGAAGATTTTGACCTTGAATTGGGTGAAGGTCCTATTAATTTTTCTACTTTTTCTCCGATTCAGAAATTGAAAGTTGCATCATTTGCGCAGGCGAAGGATGGAGAAGAATTGTTGAAGTCTCACATTGAGGATAGTGAACTTTTGAGTCTTGTATCTGGTGCTTTGGAGAGAATCATGCCTACTCATTTCAAGGATCCATCTGGTTCTTCTTCTAGTGAGCTGAAGAAGCTTATTAATTCTGTAAGTACTCATTTTTGAGTCACCTGAGAAGTCAGCTATGGTCAAGGTACACAAGGAATTTGATGATAAAAAGTTTAATAGGCTAAAGTGAATGATTGATAATGAAAAATCATTATTAGCTTCATGTGTGAAGAATATTCAAAGTGCTCTATCTAAAGGTGGAAATATATACAAGTCATGTTTGTCTTTGTCTAAATTTACTGAGGATAATGAGAAGAAGATTAAGGATCATGAGAAATAGTTAGCTGCTATTTATGATGTCTTTGATCCTTTAACTATTTCTGTTGGAGAGCAAGAAGGTCAATTTATATCCCTACTTAACAAGATAAAGAGCTTGAAGCATGATAATGACAAAATTATGGAAAGAACATGTGAGCTTGGAGGCCTAATTGGTCTGAAGATGGAAACAATGTTGAGTGCATTCAAGGAAACTGAAGATGCTATGGTGGTCAGTGATCCAGTGAACCTTGAATCAAAAGAGATGCAATATTATCTATTATGTGGTCACATGACTATCTTGGAGAGTCTCAAGAAGGGTTGGGAAACAATTTTGAGCCTACTGAAGACAAATTTTGTAGATATTTTCAAGTTTGTGTAAGTTGTAGAAGCATGTTTGTACAACTTGAAGTTTTGTTTTATTTTTGGTATGGGTATGTGCAGGATCATCATGGAAAAAATAGGCCCTTAAATGGCAAAACAATTAGAAAAATTAGAGTTAGGCAACTTGACGTAAAAATTTGAGTAAGTTATCTATATTATTTAAAAAATATGTAAAAATAGAATCTGTAGCAAATTGATTGTAGTTTCTAAACTACTAGGTTTGTTTAAAAAAAATCTATTTGGTGAAAATTTAAAATTTCAAAGCATTAGTACTTGAATTTTAGGGAAAAAAAGAAGTAGGTGTGTTTGACCACCTAACCACAATAAAATGATAATATTTTTTATAATATTTTAGATATAAGTAGAGGACTCATGTCGATGTGATGCATATTTTTTGTAATTTTTTTTCCAAGTAACTAATTAATTATGAATTTTATTACAACTTTTAAAAAATATAAAAAACTCGTATGTCTGACCACCTTAACTTGGTAAAAACTTCATGAAATTCATTTTTTTTTTTTAATCCTATAGTATACGAAACATAGAATGTGACACACGTTTTGGATTCAAAAAATGCGATACCATTTGAAAGCTATAGATGGTTTTGAATCAGTCTATCAATCAGGACTTTAGGTGTAATTTGAATAGAAAATGAATAATAATTACTTATTAAATTCAAAGTAAAGAATAATTTATATTGGTGGAAAAATGAGAATCTCCTTTAAAAACCCTTGTCGTTTCATCAATTTTGGGTAAAAAAAAGGTCGTCAACCACATACCCATCATATTGCCACTTTTTGGTCCATCATGATCCTGCACATACCCGTATGCGGTTTCCCCATCTTTATCATTGATGTCAAATGGGGAGAGTATTACAATGAAAAATGTATATTCATCTCAGGAGGAGTTGTAGTTTTGAGCTATGATTGAAGGTCCTTTTGAAGTTTTGAAGTTAGTAGTGTAATTCATGTTGGAACTAATCCAACACTTAGTCATTTTTCACTAAGTGTTGGGCCATCAATGCCAAAGGGAGAGATTGTTGGCAATAGACATTGCAAATGTTTTCTGGTGTTGTCATTGATGGAAAACCTAGTCAGTTATTTGATCCACATGTCATCATTTGATCATATCGACAGATAGATCGAAGATAGTCAAGTTAGAAGAGTGCATCGGGTAGTTTTGTGTTCATCGATACACATGAGATTTTTTGTTATTATTTTGAGTTTTGGATCTCAGGGAAGGTTGTTTGATCTATTATTTGTGTTATCTATGAATCTTAGTTCCTCATACCCATCCATGTGCAAGATAGTAGATTCAGTTGATTAATTTTCTATTCATCAGTGCATGGAGGCTGACTAAGTGGATATAGCGTGTTGTGGATATTCGAGGAGTAATTATTTAAGTGCTTTTGTGTTCAATCATTTTGATTTGGGTCCTAACTATGTTGTGGCTAGCTTTGGTGGATGCACATTGAATATTATTCATGATTTGAGCCGACAGTTTGTAAATATTTTTCATGTTTTGTTGAAGCCTACATGTTGCGATTAATCCTTTAGTTGCGGATATATAAGTGATTGATTATATCATTTGGATGTATGTATGAAATGTGTTATTGTGTGTTACGAATACCAGAAGGATTGAAGAGTGATTATGTGTGTAGTTTCACTTGTGCATTAATGATTTTGTGATGCGAGTTAAAGCAGAATAGTGCAGAAGAGCAAAATTAGTCAGAAGGTCAAGAGATCGATTGATGAGCCTAACCAAAACTATAATCGAACATTTGTAGATGCTACTTTCTTAGTTCAATCTTTTGGATCTAGTCCAAACTTTTGTAAGGTAGTGAGACTTTCTATTTTTGAGCAGTGAGCTCTAGGCAGTGTGCCTAAATGCAAGTGCATTCCCATTTTGTAAACATCTTTTTTAGTATACTCAGATCATATTGTGGATTGGCCATCCACAATGGTTTTACCCGTAATAGGGTTTCCATGTAAAAATCCTTGTGTTATGGTGTTTTGGTTGCTTGCTTTATGTTAATGCATGGGTAAAAGCACAAAGTTGTGTCACACTTTATAAAGGAAACGACCAATGTTGATCCAATTTTTAAACTTGAATCACTAAAAAGTGGCATATATGTTTTGAATTTTGAAATGATGTAAACTAGTAAAATATGTATTTTTTAGTATATTTTATGTTTGTATTTAAAAATAAAAATAAAAAAATATTTTAAACTAGTTTTTAATAAATTAAAACTATAATTTAGTTGCTAATAAAATGCTGAAAAATGAAGTTGCATGGGACGTCAAACTTTTTATAGTAATTTTTTTTTTCTCTTTCAAATTTTTAGTGTATTTATAACTTGAAATTGTAGTGCATGGATATATTTTTTTTCCAATTTTGATAAATATATATTTTTAAATAAATATTAAAATGTGTGTGAATCAAAAAACAACAATTTCATCAAACATGAAATTTCATATTAAATATTTATCTAAAACAGAAAAAAAATTATACCATCTTAAAATAGATTCTTTTTTATAGTGCATCATATTTTTTTCAATTTTTTTATAAGTTTTAGTATTTTTCCTTGGCATAGTGATCAACCTAATATTTTGTGTTGATAACCTACTTTTAGTTAAAAAAAATTTAAAAAAATTAAACTATTAAAATAAATATATTTTTGAAAACTACACTTATGGATCTACAAAAGGGTATTTTATATTTTTAAAAAAATGTTATTTATATTACAAGGAGTTATTGAAACTTCAATTTTTTCAAATAATTTTATTTTTTTGGTAAATTGGACTCAAAGTGGTGCTCCATATATTTTTAGCCAACAATTTTAGTTGAAAAAGTTATGGAAGCATCTAACTTAGCTAGAATGAATCTTACTAGATCATATGTTTAACCAAAATTGATTTTTAGTTAGAAATACTTAATTTCAGTTGTGTTGAGAAGCTAGTTGAAAGTGTGACACAACTTTGCACTTTTACCACATATTTCTTTTGGTTGAATGTTATAAGTGCTTTGAAGATTAGATTAATAAAGTTAAAAATTTCAGAACACTGATTCACCCCCCCTCTATGTTCGTTGTTTCCAACAGGTTTTAATCCTTATGAATTTTTGTGTGGATGATGGTGATATGATTAATTGATTATTAATTGAATGAATTGTATGATGCAATGATGTTCCTAGGTTATCTATAAAATTGCAGCAAACTATTGAGATTTTTTTTAAACATCAAACAAGAAGACATAAACAAATTCCAAAAAAGTAAAGGTCAGACATAGAAGAACTTGACATATAAATTTGGGCCAAAAATAGCTAGTTAGGAGCGTTGGGTGCTCTAGACTTGGTAACAACTACTCAAGATCTGATTTCACTCTCTTGTTGCTCTTGATCTGCAAGATCCTCTCTTCTAGGATTACTATCAAAACTTTGTCTATCATTGGTAAAATCCACTTTCCTTGATTTGACAACTTGTAGATATTTGTACCTCCACAATGGCTATGATGATGTAAAAAGAGAGCTTACCCTTGGTCAAGCGGATGCTAAAGGATAAACCAATGATAAAATGATAAATTTTTGTAACTCAACACGTAGATCTACATTCCTTAATGGATTGAAGTCATTTTCTCATCACCTTCATGGAGAAATTATTAATTAATTTGAATCAATGCAACTCACAAAACAAAAAAATATAAAACATGAACAAATGAACATAAAAAAATGATGCATGGATAAAATGATTCTTTACTAAAATAAATGCTATTGTAATTTTGCTAATTTTGCATTTGGCTGATCTTGATATTGAGAATATGAACTTACACTTAGAATTACACTAAAGTATGAATAAGTCAAGAAGGGTTCAATTATCCAAACATTGTAGAGATATGTTGATATTGAGTCTAGGGGATGTGCTAGCCCCTACATTCAAGATCTTATGACAAGACAATATAAGGATAATGGAACACACATGAAATGTAATGCAACATGACAAACATGAAGCATACACAATGAAGAAAAAAAATAAACATAATGTGAGCATAAACATAAAAAAATACACGATGTGAACATAATGCAAACACAATGCCAACACAACACAAACATGCAAGGGCATATGACAATCATGGACTAGCAAGCTGGACACATATATATTACTAGGATCCATACCTAATGTGTTCATGTGTTATAGTCTAAGAAAGTCTGATATTTGCAAGGTAATCCATGAACCAAAGGATCACAAGTTAGTTAAGTCCAATATTCACTAGGTGAGTATCTAGAAAGTAGCAAATGGAAAACACATAAGGGCCAGTGAAGTCTAATATTCATTAGGTGCATTCCCATGTCAACCATACCAAGAATTATAATCTTGATAATTCTAATAAGGTTTTATAAAATGATCAATATGCCAAACAAACACATCACCTAGTTCAACATGTATGAAAAAAGTGATGCATATATTATGAAATGCATTCCCACACCTTAAATAAATTACTAAAACCAATTGAGAGCAATTGCCTTTATGGTAGAGTAAAACAATCTATGCAACATGAAAGGATATGAGAGCTTATTGGAAGGCCTATGCCAATGATATGTTTCCTATAAATATAACTCATGAAAAAGGGGTTCCCCCAATATAAATCCACAAAACAAGACAAAATATACCACATAAGGGATCGATGGATTCAAGATTAGTATAGATCATATGCAATATAAAACATGATTATGCTCTAAATTGACATCATTCCCCAGATACTCATGGAATGAAAAACATAATGGAGGAATGACACATAAAGATAATATACAATATTTTGGGTCAACATGGAAGAGACCTAAATGTCTCAATGCCTTGTATCATTCCTAAAAAGAAACAAAAGCCAACAATGCTCACAATATAAAGAAGAATGGAGATACAAATAAATGAATGTCACAACAAATTCATTTTCTATGTATCCTTGTGCCAAAGAGAACAAAAAGGGTCACCCAAAGAAAAATAATCAACATAAAGAAACACCAGCCAACATAACACGGGAGAACACATCATGTGCAAGGAAACACATAAAAACACAAAAAAATGCACCACACATGTGTGAGCTGATCTAAAACAAATCATCTACATCATAATATTTCTCATCATAAATAGATGGTGAATAATACTCTAATAGACTACAACAAGTCACATATAGATAGTATCATTGAGTTCAATGCATGGTGAATCACTCTGAGAAGGAGGATCATAATGGTTGTCCCCATTTAAATTCATCAATTTAAAAACATAAGAGCTAGTTCATTATGATCTTCTTTTTGTTCCTCTGATTTATCTTCTTATTTATTCTCCATGCGTATCACAATAGGTTTCTTATTATCATAATGATTACGAGTAATATCATTCATATATTCTTCTTTAATTATTTTATTAGATTTAGATAGGCAAGGTTTGGTTTCATTGTTTTATGTGGGTGTTGAGGTGGAGTCAAACAATGATGAGGATGGATAGGTAGGATATAATTCATCAAAGTTAGATTGTACAGATGGATGATTAGTGGGAGATAATTGATCAAATTTGGATAGGATGGATAGATGGTTATTAGGTAAGGCTTCATAGTTTTTAGTAAGTTGGTGAGCTATAGCATGATATATTTATTTATGCTCTTTTTCACTTCTATTTCTTCTCGAACCAATTTTTCCTTATGAAGGGGTAAAAAAAGTACTCCCAATATCATTCTCTTTTCTTCCTTTAGAAGAGGAACTGAAGGGACAACCATGGGTTGGGAGAATACTATATTCTTATGTCTATCAACTTGTTTTTCTTTTAGAGGCACAAAGTTAATTACACAATTATATCTTGGTATTTTATATGATAGCAATGTTGGAACCACAACTACTATGCTAGGTCAATGAGGGAGGATACCCAATTTAGACTTAGGCTCATCCACTAGCTATGAGCTTGGGTAAACATCCATCAAAGTCATAATAGACCAAGGAACCTTAGGTTGAATACTAATAAGCGACAACTTGACTATACAATTAGCTTTAAAATTTTGATATGATATGAAGAAATGGTCCTTACTGAGCTTAACAAGTTTAATATTTTGAGAGAAAAATAATCTAGCAAAAGAAATTCCATGAGAGGCCAAAGCATTAAACCCACTATGATAAAAGTGTGTATTTATTCTTCAAATGGTAATTTTATGCACTTATGGATAACTAATGGTACCACATTTATGGAGCATAGCCATGGATAACCTAACTTTGAATAAAATTGGTTTAACATTAGAATGATGGTAAATGAAACATCCAAGTGTTTTGGTCCAACCTTGACTGCAAGAGTTTTCAAACCTATCATAGGGAGAAAATAACCATCATGAGTTTTTAACCATGCTTTTGATTGTTCATAGTTATCTTTGTAAATTTTGTGCACTAATAAGAATTCTTTATTGATCACATTCTCTAAGAATATGAGATCAATAAGTATCCTCCCTAGTGGGTTTATCATTAATTCAACCAATAATATAGAGAGGACCATCACATGTGCTTATGGATGTATTGATATGTGTAAAAGAAATGTTAGGTAACAAAGTGTTTCAACCCTTATAAAATTGAACTTATATTGTGTTAACAATGTTGGATAAATAATTTTCATCTTCTTCATTATCACTACATTGCACAAAGTTTGTTGAATGACTTGGTATTGTGTTTGTGAATATTTGCAAGTTTTGTTTAGGTGGAAAAATAGATTTATTTCCTTTTTCATTAACATCGACCAACTGGATTTGATTAGAGTCATTGATCTAGGGGCATTGTTCTTGATCAATTTTGATTTTTTGATTTTGGTTTTTTTGCTGGTATCTAATTCCTTATATCTATGTGACATGTGGCCATTTTTTGGTCAACTTCAACATTCTTGAATATTCCTTTCTAATTGCATATGCATGGTTATGGAAGTTACAATTTGGTTTTCCTTAGCTGGTTTCTAGAGTTAGAGCTCAGGTTTTTCTTACCTACTACCACTGGAGCAGGGTCGTGGGGCTTCTACTAGGGAGAAAAGGAGTGTCAATAGTTTGGAAAATAAGTCAAACTGCTTTGGCAGAGACAAAAGTGAACGAAAGTGCATTTTTAGATTAGGGAGAATAGAGGAAGAATAGGTAGCAGACAATGGAGCAATGTTGGGAAAGATTTCCTAGTTGGAAAGATCCCAATTTGATTAAGTTGTAGAAAGAAAACTCAACAGGAGTAATCATGTTGGTTAACAAGGAAGTCGATTCCTTCAAGAATCGTCTGTCTTTTTAACCCAACCTTCCTTAGATTAATGCACATTTATTTTTTTATTTCACTAGTGTATAAAAATTTCTTTCTATCACTTGGGTGTAAGGGATGAGTTTTTCCAATGTTCTTGTCACCTGGCCAAAGGTTTGACCTAACCGATTGACCAATATTCTATAGGTTGATATTGTTGTTTATTGTAGTCTTCTATTTTTTTAAGTGTTTCATTATTGTTTTTAACCTAGTAGGTTGTCATTCTCTTGGTATCAGAGCATATGTTGGTAAATGTGTTTCATCATTTTTGATATCAAAGTGTATGTTGGTAAACATGTTTCATCATTTTTGGTATCATAGAATATGTTGGTAGTCACAAGTGATTGGGAGATTGTGGATTGGGAAGAATGCCACCAAGAAGGATGAGAAGAGGAGGTGCTCAAGGTGGTGGTTGAAGAGGCCATGAAGGAGTTCTAGAGCTATTGTAGAACCTGTCGACAAGGATGGATTCCATGGAGCAAGCACAATAAATGGGAATAGTCATTGATAATGTTAGTGAAGTTGGGGAAGACGAGCAATCCCAAACTAGTGATGAAGTTTGAGAAGAACTTGAAGGAGTGGAATAAATTTTGATAAAGGCCATTATGAGTGTGGGAGCCAAACCAAAGATAGAGGTTCCTACTTATTCTAGGAGTTTAAATGGGGAAGAAATCATCGACTAGATCAATGATTTAGACATATATTTTGAGTACAAAGGAGTTGCAGAAGAAAGGAAAGTTAAGTTTTCCTATACAAGGCTCAAAGTTCATGCTACAATGTGGTGGGATTATGTATAGTATGAAATATGAAAGAAGAAAAAGGAAAATATCACTTATTAGGATCAAATGGTTTCCAAATTGTAGGTGAAGTTCCTTCAGGGAGACTACCAAATCAATCTTTTCAAGATCTATTGCAGAATCTCAAGGAAACGGATATGTCAGTAAAGGAATATCTACAAAATAGTTCTATAAGTTGGTGATTCATTTTGGCCATAGTGAAGAGGATATGGAAAAGGTAGCAAGACACTTTAATGGCTTGAAATATAGTTTTTAAGATGAACTAAGTCTAGTGTCGGGTCTAGAACTCTTGAGGAAGCCTATCATTTTACCATTAAGGAAAAAGAGAGTCTTATGAGTAAGCATAATCAACAAGGATGAGGTTGAGGATGAGGCTATTGAGAAAGAGGACAATAACATCATCAAGATGGAGAGGCAAGTAGTTCAAGTGGGCAAGTCAATCAAGAAAGAGGAGGCTATCAAAATAAGGGAGGAAGATCATTTGGTGGAGGTGGTTATCAAGGAAGAGGAAGAGGTTTTGCTGGTAAATGTTTCAAATGAAATTAGTATGCTAGTCATAATAGTTTGGAGTGTCTATAATTCTCAATAGAAGGTCACACAAGGCTAGAAATTAGCAATCATATTGTGCAAGTAGATCAAGAAAGTGTGGGATCACCTTCTCATCACAATGAGGAACCTGAGATTAAAGAGTCTTTGTTGCTCAAGAGAGTGTTATTGAAGCCACCAAAGGAGAGTAAAGAACAAAAAAAGAGAGCTTTATTTAATACAAAGTAGAATGCTAGACTTGAAAGTGCTAAAAAATGATTATATACAATGGTATTATTGATAATCTAGTGGTTGATGAAATGGTGGATAAACCAGCTCTTAAGAGAATTAAACATCCTACACCTTATAGAGTTTCTTGGCTATAGAAGGTGCATAAGTTGTTGGTAGATGATAAAAATTTGGTTGAATTTCAAATAGGAAGCTATAAGAATAGTTTTGTGTGTGATATCATACCTATGGATGTGTGTCATGTGCTACTTGGTAGACCTTGGAAATTTGACCGAAATTCCATACATGATGGAAGAAACAATATTTAAAATTTTGAGAAGGATGGTCTCAAACATACCTTGATACCTTTGCAAGAACCAAAAGAGGATAGTCATAGAAGAAATAGTAAGGTGATGTTAATAAGAGGAAAAAAATTTATAAATGGAAGGGGGGAATGTGCAGGATCATCATGGAAAAAATAAGCCCTTAAGTGGAAAAAAATTATGAAAAGTCAGAGTTAGGCAACTTGACGTAAAATTTGAATAAGTTATCTATATTATTTCAAAATATGTAAAAATAGAATGAATAGTTTCTAAACTACTAGGTTTATTTAAAAAGAAAAAATCTATTTGGTGAAAGTTTGAAATCTCAATGCAAGAGTACTTAAATTTTAGGGAAAAAATAAGAAGTAGGTGTCCTGTCTGACCACCCCTAACCATAATTAAATGATAATATTTTTATAATGATTTTAGATATAAGTAGAGGACTCGTCCCGATGTGATGCATATTTTTTTGTAATTTTTTCCAAGTAAATAATTAATTATGAATTTTTATTACAAACTTTTAAAAATATAAAAACTCGTATGTTTACCACCTTAGCTTGGTCAAAATTTTATGAAATTCATTTTTTAATCCTATAGTATGCAAAGCATAGAATGTGATGCATATTTTGATTCAAAAAATGTGATACCATTTGAAAGCTATAGATGTTTTTCAATCAGCCTATCAATCAAGACTTTAGTCATAATTCAAATAGAAAATGAATAATACTATTTATTAAATTCAAAGTAAAGAATAATTTATATTGGTGGAAAGTTGAATCTCCTTTAAAAACTCTTTTCATTTCATCAATTTTGGGTAAAAAAATCCGTCAGCTACATACCCTACACATACCCATCATATCACCACTTTTTGGCCCATCATGATCCTGCACATACCCAGGGAGACAAAGGAAGTTGCAACAAAAACAAAGGATGTGATCCTTTATTTTCCTAAATGTAGCAAGGATGTAAATAGTCTCTATTTTCAAGTGGGAAAACAAAAAAAATGTGTTGACACAAATGAATGTGAAGTTGAGGCAGATATTGGTTTTTGGAAGGACATACATAAGTGGAATAAATTGGCATTGTTAAGTGAAAGGGAGATATTAAAATAAGAGGACGCAAAAATTGCAGTAGACAAGTGAGAAGAAAATATTGGGGTAGCAGTAGAGATTGGTCTTAAATGAAGGATACAAAAATACAAGAAAGTTCAAAACAGAAGTGCCAAGATGAATACATGGGAAAGAATCTGCAAGGACGGAGTGTGGAGACAACAAAATAGAATGTGGAAGATGGCCTGTCACTTTAAATTGAGGTCATTGAGAAAGAGTGGTTTGAACTGATAGGAGGTGGGAAAAATGTTGCAACAACCAATAGTGAGGTAATATTTAAGTTTTGAAACCCCTTGGATATAGTTGAAGATTCTTTTCATGACTATGCAATGATTGCAATGGAGAGGTATATGGAAGCCAAACAACATAGTGCAGCAGAGGAGACAAGAAACATTTTAAATTACATCACTAGTTTCTTAAATTTTGTTCATAATAATTTTGGAGCTGATTATTGTTTTCAAGGGGAATGCAAAAAGAATGAGAAAGGTGCAGCAATGAGAGGCTATCTATATAGTGGCTGAAAAATGTTGAAGATGGTGAGATGGGGTGTGAAAACAACAATTTTAACTCGAGGACAATAACTCAAGAGTTAATTATCCCAATGGTTTCAAATAATATGAATCCAACAAATGGAAAGAGAATGAAGGGAGTCTTTTGAAAGAGGATTTCAATGTATGGTGGATATGGACCCAAAAATGACCATGAAGCTACAACATTCATCTTGCTTTGTAATGGAATAACTATTCCAACCATATGCTTGAAGAAAAGAAAAAAGTACAATGGTTACAAATTATAATTTTTTCTTACAACATGAAAGGAAGTCCTACTACCCAACTGCCTTTGTGAGCTACACTCACAAGCAACTCACTTAGGGAGTTTAATGCATGGGAATCATTCCCCATCAATTTTTATTTTGTAATTTTAGATTTTTTTCCAGTCTCTGATTCCTTGTATCTTCATGACATGTGGCCATTTTTTGGTTGGCATCAATATTCTTGAATCTTCCTTTCTCATTTCTTATGTATGATTATGGAAGTTACAATTCTTTTCCTTAGTCGGTCACCATAGTTAGAGCTCAGGTTTTTCTTACTTGTCACCGCTAGAGTAGGGTCATGAGGCTTCTACTAGGGAGAAAAGGAGTTTTGATGGTTTGAAAAAGAATCCAAACTACTTTGGAAGAGATAGAAGTGAAAATAAGTGTGTTTTAAGATTAGAGAGAACAAAGGAAGCACAAGTACCATACAAGGGAGCAATGCCAAGAAATATTGACTAGTTGGGAAGATCCCAAAATTGATTAAGTTGCATAATGAAAACCCAATAGAGGGAGTAATCGAGTTGATGAATGAGGAATTCAATTCCTTCAAGAATCATCTGTACTTGTAACTTGAAATTTCTTAGATCAATGCACATTTAATTTTTCATTTCACTATTGTTTGTAAACTTTTTTTTCTAACGCTTGAGTGTAACAGGTGATTTTTTCCAATGTTCCCATTGCATGGGAAAAGGTTTGACCTAAATGATTGAAAAATATTCTAAAGGTTTCTATTGTTGTTTATTGTAGTCTTCTATATTTTGAAGTGTTTTATTGCTATCTTTAACCGAGTAGGCTACTATTCTCTTGGTACCAAAATGTATGTTGGTAAATGTGTTTCATCACTTTTGGTATCAGAGCATATGTTGGTAAATGTGATTAATCATTTTTGGTATTAGAGCATATGTTGGTAAACGTATTTCATTAGTCAATGAGGTCTTGCACTTGGTGCTTAAGACACATCATTCAATATTGTGTCTAGGTGTACAATGATATTGACAAAATTCTTTTGTCTTAAATTTTGGTGGTAAAGGTTTAGTTGTGTCAATAGGCCTAATTAGAGGAAGTTGAATCATGTTATTATTTAATAACTAAAACATTATCATATGGAGAGAGTTGTGCAATTGTGAAAATTTTGGTGTCTCTTAGCCTAAATTGATAAGGAGTTATATTTGCACCAATGATGTCTGTTTCAATGTTAGCAGTTTGAGGAGTGTTTTGATTAAAGGTAAAAGACAGCTTTTAAAGGGGCTCAGAACCCTTTACAGAAGAGAGTAGCTGATATAAAAAGAAGAAACCATTAGACAACAATCAGCCTAGCAACAACAAAAAAGAAACCAAAAAATAGCCAAAAAGACAAACTAGACAACATCCCTACATATTATTCAAGATCTCCACAACTTACATTTCATTCTCAGCCATCTTGTACACATTCTCCAGAATATTCGATGCCCCAATAGAAGCACCAGCTTGAGCTTTCATTATGTTCCTGGTACAAACCCTCGACCCACCAGTCATTACCTCATCAATCAAAATAGTACCTTTACCCACAACTTTCTCACCTTCACCAGCCATAGTCATCAACTTACCACCAGCCACAACACCATCCACATAAATGTTATTCTTGTTCTTTTTCATCATAGGTGAAATAACCTTAGCAGAGGCCGAAATATCCACACCTATAGACGCATCACCCTTTTTCATAACAACATTCCTAATATCATCAAATTTTTCCTCAAGAGCAAAGAACCTGCTCTCCCAATTCTTTTTCAAACTAGTAGGCTCCTCAACAACAGTATAAGAAATAGTATTAAGAGACTCCATCACATGATCAATCTGGCTTTGGACAGAAAAATCCTTAGCCTTACTAGAAACACCTCTTATTATGATATTAGTCCTATTAATCTCATGAAAAAACCATTTAAACAAGTTAAACAACACATTGGCAGAATCATGAGCCGAACCCAGCACATCAATCTCCTCACTATAAAAATTCTCAATACGCTTACCAATAGCCACATCCTCATCAGGAGCACAAGGAGGAGCTCTCTGCTCAGAAACATCCTTACCTTTACCAACAGGAATGGGGGTCTTCAACATTTTCATGGAGCATGCAATTTCCTCAGCGACATCCTTCCTTTTTTGCATCCTATCTGAAATACCCATCTCTGCAGCACCCACTCCCCTTTCCCTACCAAGATTTGATAGCACAATCACAACACTAGTAGGAGCCTCTCCAATAACACCACCAGGAAGGGTTAAAGGGAAACCCTTCTCCAGAAAAAGGGTCCACACTCTGCACTTTACATTTCCGACTACCATCATCAGCATCCTGCACAATTCTGGTCGCAAGGGGAGGGGAAGAAGCTTCCCCATAAAGGTTGCATTTTTCCTTACCCCTCCTAATATGAATCTCCTCCACCTCATCACTACAAGTCATGTATCCCTCTTTGTCCCCCAGCTTCTTTTTTTCACTTTTTCCCACAACAGGGGAGATATGGCCCTCTTCCAAATAAGCATAAGAATCCAAAACATAGTCAACATCACCATCCCTATCTGACTTTGAATCCTCATTCAAAATAAGCTTCCTCCTCTTATTCTTCTTACCACCCTTTTCATCCCCCGAATCTATTTCATAACCCTCCCTGGGCTTAACAATTTTATCCTGCGAGGCAGAAGGGGTTTTTTGAACATCAAGGGCTTTGACATGCTCATAAATAAGTAGAATCAACCAAACATGTAGAACGAGGTTCTTGGGGTTTTTTAAATGTTCCTTAATCCCCAAATTTAGCGACATAAGCAAATAATAAGGGAAATAAACCCATTTTTTGTGACAGAAATGGTTGAGCAGAAGAAAATGATATGTATTGATCACAATATACCTTCCTTCCAGAGTAACATACCTCATAATTTCCTTAGCCACCTCACACCAAAGTTCTTTCAATGAGCTCTGTTTATACCCATAGCTCTTAGCCATCTTCAAGTCAGCCGCTTCAATCTTTTTAAAGAAAATGTTCATTGCTACCTGTGCTTCTTTCTTATCCCTAAAAACCATCATATCCTGCATGAAAAGGCCAGTAATCTAGGCAATAAATTCTTCATCCAACACAATCTCCCTCCCTTTCAAGTTCACAAACCTCTCCTTCCAACCTTGAACAAATAAATCTGTAACTTGGGGATTATTCCCATGCATCTTTTCCATGTACAAAGTAAGGCCACCCTTCTCAAGGACTTCCCAAACCTCTTTCTTTTGCTTCACAGTCTCACAGGACCTTGGCTCCACCTTGTTTCTATCCCCTCCCATGGTGGAAAATTTGACACATAGAGACCCAACACTCAGCCAAAAGCACTTGCAACCATGGCAAGAGCCAACTAAACTAGTCGTGAAGAACCAAAGACTCTCGAAAGAAAGGAAAAAAATGCCCAGAATCCATGTGAAGTCAGCCTCCAGAGAAAGATACAATAAAGAACCATAAGCCTTGTAAAAGCCACCACTTCTAATCAAATCTTGAACAAACTTAGTCATGAAAATCAAGCACATAGCTAAGGACAACCAACTTTTCATAGGAACAAAAAACATTAGCACTCATTATTAACAATGATAGAGGCCTCAAATGGAATGGGGTCATTTAACTCCCATTCCTTACTCTCACGAACACCATAGTTGGCAAAAAAAAATTCCAACTTATTTCCTTCTCTCAAGACATGGGAAATGTAGACATTATCAAAATAATTGATAATATTAATAGAATCCCTTACCATGGCCACAATTGTCCAAGAAGGAGGGGAAACATTCTTAAAATTATTAATAACATTCAAGGAGTCACCCTCTAGCCAAACCTTGTGATACCCTTTTCATTTTTCCAACTTGAGACCATGATAGGTAGCAGTCACCTCCTCAAAGTGGTTTATCTGGGTTCCCAAAGGGAGCACCACCGTTGAGACAAGCCTACCATTAGAATTTATGATCACTCCCCCACAACCTACAGGTCCTGGATTTCCTTTAGCCACACCATCAAAATTAATCTCAACCCAACCATCTGGAGGAAGCTTCCACACAACATCATCTTTGGAGGAAATTCCCTTTAGAAATAGGGAGAGATATATCACATGGAAACTTCCACTTTTGGGCAATTGATATATCAGAGGATCACAAGTTAATCTTTTGACCTGTATAAAAAGAAGTCCCAAAAATAAAGTTCTCTTTAATAGCCGCACTGATCTTATGGGTAACATTTGAAACCAGAATAGCAACATTTCTAAAAAATTTGTTATTACGTTCCAACCACACCCCCCAAATTACATGAGGCAAAAAAAGGGACCATAAAATCTGCAAGGTTGAATTAGAAGAAGGACCAACCCATTGGAACCATAAATCTTTGACAGAGCTCGGGAAGACCCAACTAAGATTCCACAACAAAAGCACATGGTTTCAAATCACAACAACATAACTACACCCAATCATCAAGTGACAAGTATTTTTTGCTTCCTTTTCACAAAGAAAGCATCTATTGGGCATAACAAAACCTCTTTTAAGATCAAGTTATCAGTAGTAAGAATTTTATTCTGACAAAAGAGCCAAAAGAAAATATTGATCTTGGGGGTCAACCTAGAAGACAAAACAACCTAGAAGACAAAACAGAGGCCCAAAAGGGAGGTGGGCCAGTAAAAGAATCACTCATATGAAAAGCTAAAGCAATAGAAAAGTTACTCACAGAGGAAGGTTTCCAAACAAACTTATCAAGAGAGTAGTTTGAGGAGTGTTTATCTTAATGAAATTTTTTATTTTTCATTTTAAGTGACTGGTAATTGTTTTGAGGCACAGATCGGGATTGACCAATGAGAGTTGATGAAGGTGTGCCTTCATGTTGATTGATAGTTGATAATCATGAAGAACTATACACAAGTGTCTAAAGGATGGATACTTCATCAAATATATCTTGTCTCAAATGTTAGGTGGCAAGTTTCCCATAAACACTCTATGAATGTCAACATCAAGAAGATTATAGGAGATTTGTGAGTAAGGAAATTGGTATCCTCCTATAGAGTCTATCACTTTTCCTTAGGTCCTTGTTTACAATGCACTAAGTCTATTAACGTCACTTGAGGACCAATATTTTTTTGAAAATGTTGGAGAAAAGTGCTAACAATTTGCATAATGAGGTTATTGAGTTTTTTTATGTAATACCCCTCGTGTTGATGTTACTTTCTAGATACTCTTTTGTGTTGAGTTTTGTACTTGGGTTTGCGATGGTGATTATTTCACTGGTTTGATTTGTGTGGATTTATAGTTTAGTTGGTTGGATGTACTTGATACTGCTTATGATGATTTGTGATATATGATATGTGGTGTTTGTACTATCTAGATATGTTATTGCTTTATTGTGGTGTGATTTTTTGATGATATGTTTTTATGCTTGTTTATGGATTATGAGGTGTATGCTATTGGGTCTTGGTGAAAGGACAAAGTAGCATCACTCGCTTGCGAGTGCCCTGCTACCCCACGACTTCCTTTCATGGTGTGTATGTATTGGAGATTTATATGCTACTTGACGTTGTTTTCATGCAGGATGTAGGTACTGGACATCGAATCAACCTGCATGACAGGTTTGAGCATGTCCCATAAACCCAAAGAGTTTTGAAGTTGAAAGGGAGTTTATAAGGAAGTGTCCCCATCCCAAGTTCATCACCCCCATTGTTGTGTGTAACGATGTCATTGCCCACAATCCCATCTTCGTTCTACATGGTATTGTGTTATTCATTTATTTTAATCTTTGTTCTATGTGTCGTTAATTAATATTTATGTTTGATATTTCTTGGTTGATTATTAATATTATTTAATTGATATCATTAAACAGATTGGGGAATGCGGGTAAGTTAATTGTTAAATCTAAAATATTATATTTTAAAAGGTTGTTAAATTAAATGTTATTTATTTAATTAAAAGGATAAATTAATAAATTAAATAAGTAATATTGTTATAATTATAAATTGTTATTTTCTAAAATGGAATAAAATAAATTAATGATTTTTGTGAATTGTTTATTAAATATTAAGTTGAGGATAATTATTAAGTTAAGAGATTTTAATTATGTGAGATAATTATGAGCTTTAAATCAAATAAAAATAAAAACAAAAAGATTGAACATTCAAAAAGGAGAAAAATCAAAAAGGATGAAAAGGATGAATACATGTTTAGTCTTTTTTGAGAATTATAAAAATAAGGGAAAATTGCTTCTTTGATGGATTTTTGGTTTTCGAAAAAGAAAAGAGTTTTCCTTTTTAATTAATTGAAAGGAGGAGAAGTTTTCTTAACTTGTAATTTTTGGGTGAAGAAAATTGGTCTGCAAAAGTATTATGCTTCTCGGGTCTTTCTCTATAAAATTATTCAAAATTGTGTTCATAGAAGAAATTTGAAAAATTGTTGAGGAAGGAGAGAATTTGTGAAGGTTGTTTTCAAAGGAGGAAGGAGGAGTTTTCCGCACTCATTACTTCGTTGCAGAGCGTAGGACTCCAGGTTCTTGATCACTATCTATCTTTTTGTTAATGTCTATTTGAAAATGAGTGTCCAGTTTCTCCATGGTTGAATTGGTGTTCGTATTTAAAAGAAGTTAGTGTTTATGAAACTTTATGCTGTTGAAAACTAAGAGGGTTTGAAAATTTACTTGAAATGCTTTGATTTCATAGTTTGGCTGATCTAAATATTTACTCCAACAAATGAAAAGAAGCTTGTATTTTGCGGATTGAAAACCCTCTTGTTCTTCTCCAATCCATTTTAGTTGTTATAATTTTGGGCAAGAGAAAATTACAATTTTCGCTAGAGAAAATTTGTGTGTCTGTGAAAGAAAACAAAAGAAATTTGTGTTCTTGATTAAGGAAAGTTGTTGTCAAGTTGGGAAAATAGGAATATGTTAAACAAGTGGTTATCTGAGAAAATTTGATTATTTTAAAATATAAATATTCTGAAATTAAATTTTGCTAAGAAAACATCAGTATATTCAGAAGAAAATTATATTTTGTGTTAAGAATATATATATATATATATATATATATATATGGCTGAAAGTTTGTTTTTTTACTTCTAAGAAGTAGATGGCTTTATAAAATCTGTATATATTAATTATTTGTGTTTTTTTTAAAACAAAAAAATATTAAAAAAATATATATATTTTAAATATTATGAGGTTGGGGGAGGGACGGCGTTGCCATACCCCAATCCACCACCCCCTCTTGTTGTGTCATGCAGGTTGTGAGGGCTGCACGCAACCTACCCACAGCTGCGCACAACATCCTTTGGGCTACTACGTGCAACCTTGGGTTGGCCACGACCTCCCCCAGTTGCATGCTTTAAATTTTATTTTATAATTTTTAAATTTCATAAATTTTATTAAATTAAATTAAATTTTTATTAATATATATATATATATTATATATATGTATATGTACATAGTAATATGTATATATAGATATATATATAATATAAGTATATATATATGTATATCTATATATATGTATATGTATATATATATGTATATCTATATATATGTATATATATATATATGTATATATATATGTATGTGTATGTACTTGATGAAAATATATGAAAATAATCCTAATGTTAATTGTAATGTTTGGTTTTATGTTGTGATTGGTTAAATTGAAAATAAGCTCTTTTAAAAAAAAAATTGAATAGAATGATTTTAATCAAAATTAAATGGAGGGAATTATGCAATATGTGATTTTTAAAATATGTTTGTTGCATTATAGTAAATTTGTGTTTTTAACTGAATCTTGAGGTTGTGTAGTTGTTTAATTTAATTTTCGTTGAGTCAATTGTTGTTTTTCTTGAGTTGGTTTATGGACATGTGGGAACCCTAAAGATAGTTTAACCCTCTGTAGGAGTTAAGGTTATTATTTTAGGCTTCCAGAGGCATGAGAAAGTTGACTGTTTATTATGATGTCTTTTAATTTGATAATTGTCTATACTTTGGTTGCAATTACGATTTTGGGAATTGAGTTTTATTGTTATTTGTTTATACTTTGGCTATGATTGTGACTTTGAGTTTATGCTTGGGTTGTACCTGTTTCATGAGTGATTATATATATGGTTATTGGGGAAATGTTTGTGCCTTGCATATTTTTCTGTTTGAGATTCAGTACTTCCTTGTGTTGGTACAAACCCCCTTGGAGCTTTGGATTTTGTGTTTTTGGTTTCTAGGGAGAGTGGCTCTTTGTGGGTGTCAGTGCACAAAGGGGCCGTCAGGATAACCTATGCTATAGTTAGTGTAATAAGTGATAACTTAATTAAATAAATTAGGGGATTGGGTAGTAATAACATTAACAAGATAATTAAGGATTCCTCGTCCACCTGTTAGGGATTTTGCAGACTAAGGGTGGGTTGAGAAGGTCATGGTTGGAAAGTTCGTTACCTCATCTCCATGAGAGGTTAACGGTTCCACACGAGTTACCGTATGGGGTCAACACCTAGTGAGGTTGTCATGATAACTATAGATGGGGGCCGACGCCTAGAGAAAGGCAGTGAGGATAACCCATGTAGGACTGTGCGATGACACTCTCCTATAACATTCCCTTGATTTGTTATTTTTGCTAGCCTCTGGAAGTGGTCTCTTGATGTTATGTTTTCCTTTGTGTTTTCATGTTACTCTTGTTTGGAGTTGAGTCTTGTTGTTTTTTGTTTGGATGACCTTGGTTGCGGATCCTTCCTTATTTACTCCTAGCATGGGGTTGGTCGGGTGGAATGTGCTACACACCCCGTTGGGTTCCAAGTCAGTAGTTGTTTATGCAATGTAGTGTTGTCCAGATGTAGCATGATCTAGAGTTCTCTTGATGCTAGATGTATACTTTGTAATTCAGTCATTCTCTTGTATTGATGTATATTACTCCCACATGTGTTGGGAAAGGTTATGATATAAACTTATGTATTTATTCAATGAGATGTACTAGAAGCTGATGTAATGTGTAGTCATTCTATGTAATTCTTTCTTGATCTATGACTGTAAAGATCGTTTAATGCACATGTTGTATCTGTGGAAGTATGTTTATTGTATTTCATGATTATAATATATATATGTGTGTATGGTTATTTTATTTCTTTAATCTTGTCGTACTGGTTTATCACTTGTGAATGTTTTAATGTTAGCATTATGATGGTTTATATTAATACATTTCAGAATTTTGTTTATTATCATTTCGCTATGGGTTAGAATGCGTAATGTTACCTCGTGTATTCCAAAGGACTTGAGTGATTAACTTGTATTCATTTAGTTGTATTATATGCATTAGAATTTTAATATACATACTTTATATGTTTTCAAAAAAATGTGCCTAAATGTTAGATCTATTAGTTTCCTTTTGGGGTTGTGTGGTGGGGCGTTACATTTGACAATAAGAAATACTATTCCAAGGACACGTCTTTCAATGATTTAGGAAAGAGTTTTTCTTGGAGCGCATCTTTGAAAATAAAGTCACTACACAATGTGGTAAAGGATGACACATGGTTGTTAGGAACTTCTTTACCATTGTATTTTTCAAATCAGGGTATTTAAATGTTTTGTGATATAGGTGTTTTGAGGATAAAAAATGATAATGAGTTACATAAGAGGTATTGTGGAAATTTACCATTGTTTCAATTTTAATTTAAGGTTGAAATTTTTGGTTGAAGTGATGTCATATTTTGTGAACATTGATTTATCACTAGATCATTGGGTGACATGTTTTGAGAGATTTTTGAGTATGGTGAACTAGTATGAGTGACTGGAGGGTTATTGTGTTGTATGTTTATGATAGGTGATGAAAATGGTTGCGTTATGCATGAAGTTATAAAACTATAAGGATGAACACTAGGAATTCATAAGCTTGGAGTTAGGTGATTGCATATATTGTATTGTTGACACTATGGTTGGAGGTGTAATTATGGGAATAGAAGGAATTGTTATGGGAGAGGAAACTTGTTTCCCTATTTGGCTTTGGGCATTGGTAAATGGTTGAGAATAACTAGCTGCCATAGGTATATTAGAATTTACTATGTAAGCTAGACTAATGATAATTTTAAGGAAACCCCCTCAAAAAAAGATATAAAATCCTAGTGAATATTTCATTTTTTTAGAAAAAAACTATTAATTTCTATTGGCGAATCTTTCCTTTTTTCAAAAAAATATTAATTTTATTTGCAATTTTTTTACATCACTAAAATTTTGTAGAAATTTTTTGCAAATATTGAAAAATAATAGGAAAATGTATTAATTATAATGGAAAATCCATCCAATCTAAAAAAATAATTCTTATAGAAAATTAGGGGCCCAAGGGTGGAAATTATCGATGGGTTTAAGGGGTAGAATATAATATTTACTTTCTGCCATTGATTTAAAATATAGTCTAATGACCCTTTCTATTATACAAGGTAAAATTTACTCATAATATGTAATTATCATGGGGTCCAAACTCGCTTTTAGATCATTGATCTAACAAACCTCATTGTATTTTGCAAGGTAAAATGTACCCACAATATTTAATGCTCACGGGGCCCAAAATTATGGGCCCCATGAGAATTACATATCATGGATATATTTTACAACAAAGGACATTACACTATATTTTAAATCAGTGGTGGAAACTAAATATTGGAAATATGGCCCTAAAGAAACTAATAATTATGATGTACTATTGGCGAAGTAATATAGATTTCTATTATAATCTATAAACTCTAGGTGAATCTGATCTAATCATGTATCAAATATTATGGTAAATTTTTGAGTTAAAGTTTTTAATAAAATAAATTCTTTGGTGATTTAAATAAGACTATAATAAAATTTTATAAAAATATGGTGATTCAAGTCACTTTATAGCTTGAACTATTAGCCAATTTTTTATTCCCAAATTTCAACTATTAGCCAATTGGTGAATATTAGCCACTAAAAAAATCACTGAGGTAGACTATGAACCATTTCTATTCCTTGGGAATCATTTATTAACTTCCTAAGGTTTTCAATAATAGGTGATGTCTCTCTAGCTAAAGTTTTAGTACTTAGGTAGTCTTGAAGGCATTCTAATTCCTTATCCAATTATTTGAGTTTTTCTTTAGGGCCATGAGCAATAGTAGCCTCCTAGTCTAGATGAATGTTAGGCTATGAGGAATTCATAGGTAATTTAGGATGAGGGATGGAATCCAAAATGGATTGGTAGAGGTAGTACTTTGTGTGAAAGAGTTGTGGGAAATGAGCTCCACAACAGTTGTGATTGTAATACGAGAGGTCATAAGTTTGAAACTATGTCTCACATGGGTATTAGTGGTAGGACATTAGGTCATGAAGCTCATATGAGATTCAAAATACTTAAGTAGTCCTACTATGAAAGGAAAGTACAACACCATCACAACAACTAAAAAAGTTTGCAAAAAAAAAAATTGAACCACACAGGGAACACAAAAATAAAAATGTGGTCAAAATCTTAGTCAAAATTGACTAGACAAGGGAATTGGACACCATAGACTAGTGGGTTAAGTTTACTAATTTTAATATCTAAATGTGTTCTATAACTTATCTAAGTGTCCTAATCTATAACTTTTCAAGTCTGAGAACAAGGAAATTTCTAGAAATATAAAAAAAATAAACATTCCTATGTGTATCACAATTATGCATGTAATTTTTAGAGTTTTCAAGCAATAAATGTAATTTAAAATGTAATTTTTAGATTGTACAGTACAATAATTAACTGAGTATAATTTAAAAAATATGGAAATTAAAATCTTTCTATCTTT
Source organism: Sequoia sempervirens (assembly GCA_007258455.2). Lineage (NCBI taxonomy): Eukaryota > Viridiplantae > Streptophyta > Pinopsida > Cupressales > Cupressaceae > Sequoia > Sequoia sempervirens. The sequence goes on along the minus strand of VDFB02150107.1, from coordinate 36,606 downwards.
TTGAAACAACAACAATGCAATTGTTCACTTTTTCCACTATATGCATATGTCTAAATGACAATTTAAAACACAAGTTTCAAATTTAATTTTAGATTTCACTATGACCTAATGCATATTTCTGAATGTAACTAAGAGCTAGATCTACTTTGAAATGACTAAAATTATCCCTATTTGTTCTTTGAATGAAATATATTATGAAAATTTCAATTTTTTCAATCTTTTTAAATCAAATTATGTATGCATAAATGATGAATTCAAACAACCTAAGATTATACTTAGATTTTCAAATGATAGGCTTTATATTTCAAAATATTTAAAGTACAAGAACAATTAGGTTCACCAAAATGTGTGATCGGAAAAAAGGGATCTAGATCCTAAATCCACTTCTCATAATTTAGAAAGGATTAAAACTTATCTCAATACCCACTTGGCTACAATGGTGGATCAAGGTTTCCTTATGGATTTTTGTGTGGATGATGTTGATATGATTAATTGACTATTAATTGACTAAATTTTATCATGCAATGATGTTCCAAGGTTATCTATAAAAATAAAATAAATTGTTGAGATTTTTGAGAAACACATAATAGGAAGACAAAAAAAGATTCCAAAAAACTATAGGGAAGACAAGAAGAACTTGGCATATGAATTTGGGCCTCAAACAACTGGTCAGGGGTGTTGGGGCCCCTAGGGTAGGTAACAACTACTCAAGATCTAATTCCAATCTTCTATTTCTCTTGATCTACAATTTCTTCTCATCAGGGATCACTTTTAGAACTTCATAAATGTCATGGATACAATCCACTTTCCATGATTTTATAACCTATAGGGCTTGAATACATGAATGAGTAATTAGCCTTCAATATTCCTCCAATTTTCTTTAGATATGAGAACCTACACACATGATAGAGGGGGAAGGGTTGTGTTGTATAGGGGCTTACCTAATTCAAACCTCTTTTTGGTATTTCTATCACCACAATGGCTATGGTGATGTTAAAGGATAGCTTAGTATTGATTGGGATGAGGAAAAATAATAAACAAATGGTAAATCGATAATTTTTTGCAAATCACCACTTAGATCTGCATTCCCTGATGGATTGAAGTCATGTACTCATCACCTTCAAGGAGAAATTGTTTTTTGACTTAAAGTCCTGCAAGTGTGAGTACTCACAAAACAAATGAACATAAAACATGATGCTTGACTAAAATAGATGATACTACATAATTCTACTATTTTTACTCTTGATTGAAAAAAATTTATTTAAATTAAATATTTTCTTCTAAAATAGATAGTCTTTTCTTGCCTCTGCCATTTTTTGATGCCGCTTGCTTCTGAGATTTCCAATTTGGAAGCCTCCTCTTCAAAGCTACGTCTGTTTCCTTCTCACACTAATGGTGATGGTGGTTCTGCCTTATCTTCTCATTCTTGGATGGGGGTGTGTTTCTCACTTTGGATGATGCGGGTTTTTCCTGTGATAAGCCATCTGGTTTGTGCCCTAGCTCAGCTAGGGCTCCTGGAAATGAATATTCAAAAGCTTTTTTTAGCATTGCAAAACTCTCCTACGAGCACTCCAAATCCCTTGCTATTCCCTAAGGAGGGATTCTTTGGACTGTTGAAGTCTTCTGGGGGTGATTTCATGCAGGCCTCAACACTGTTGGTCTCATTGGAGCCACTTTCTATTTGCGAAGGTGTATGGGTTGTGTGTGGGGATGGTTGTCGAGCAATTGGAGCTTCCCCATGATGTACAATGGCTTCCAACAGTTTTATTTCTAGATTTAGATCTAAGAAAAATACTTCTTTCATGAATGTGATAAAATGTGTACAAGGACAAGAGATCTGCGGACGCCCCTTAGTTTGGTGTCCCATTAGAAAACCTCAGTTTTGGGGTTGTTTTGCTTGCTTCATCTACTTTTACGGAGGTGTCAAAATTTAGGTTGGGTAATGTTGCTCGACTTACAAACACTTCTCTATCTGGTGCCCCTTCGGATCACCCCAAATCTGGGTCTATATCGCCTAGGGTGTCACCAAAGCCTCGACTTCCAGGTATAATCAATAGGAGGTTGGTTCAATGTATGGATAAACCACTAGAATTGAATTTTTATACCTTTTTAAACTAAAATAAATGTGAGAAAATGAGAAATTATTTATTGAGAATGGATTAATTGGTAGGTTTTTTCAATTTTGGCCCAGTCTCCTTGCACTACATGAATGGATTTTAAAATCTTTGGGTCAATTAATGGAAAATAATTTGGAAATTTATCCTAGTGCAAAAGGTTTTTCCATAGTCGTCTTTGACAACAAGCAAGACAAAAATGTCATCCTCAATCACACATGGTTGTGGGGAGAAAGCACATTGTTTTTAAAATCTTGGCATCAAAATTTTGATTGGACCATCGAATCATTTGTAGCTGTGTCGATCTGGGTTTGCCTCCCAAATCTCCCCCTTCATTGTTGGTTTGAATCTTGTATGGAAACTATTGGTAATACTCTTGGCAATTTCATAAGCACATATGTGAACTCAAGGGATTTCATTCATACAACCTTTTCTAGGATTTTGGTTGAGTTAGACACTTCCAAAGCCATCTCAACTGAAATCATCATGAATGTGAATGGCAATAGTTGGTTATAGTTAGTGGACTACGAAGGATTAATAATCATGTGTAGAAGGTATTACAAATTCAGTCACATTGTTGCAGCATGCCCAACTGTGAAATCCCAAGCAAATGGGAAGGCTACTTGGTGGAAAGATGCCTCCCCCAAGCACTATTCTATCTCAAACTCAACCATGAGTTGTGATTCTCCAAATAAAGATTCTTTCAGCAACAATACAAGTCAATTTGGTAAGTCTTCTCTAGAAGAAAAATAGGATTAGAAATTGCCTCCTTTGTCTGCTTCATTAGGAAAATAATGTACAAAATCTATTAGTGGGGATATGGGTGCTCTATATATAGTGGTTTACTACCCCTTAGATGCCACCACCTCCACTAAAGGGTTATTTTGTGGGGGATTGTGAAAATGAATGACAAACAGTAAAGAAAAATAAGCATAATAACAATCATAAGAGGGTCAGTGATAACGGTTTCTAGCTTCACCCCGAGGAAAAAAAGTCTGGAGATATTGATTGGCTCATAGCTCAAAAAAAGAACGTTATCCTCAAGTTAATGGAGATCAAAAATAAATTGGGTTCCCAATTTAAACCTGATGTTAGTAGTAAAGTACTTAGTAGCGCACATGTGCAGCTGGGTTGATTATATAGTATGTTATTTATCTTGCATTTTAGGTAGCGTTGGTTTCTAATTTTGGTGTCAGTAACAAGTAGGTAGAATGTTGTATGGTCAACATGACCATGGCTGAATAAATGAGATCTAATATTGTAACCATGGGGATGAGATCCCTCTTCTTGTGATCTCACCTGGTGTAGGCCAGGTTAAATTTTAGCATTAATATAAAACTTACCTCTTACGAAACAAAAAAAAAATCTCTTGATTTATCTTTATTGCTCAATAATAATCTCAATTTATTTTCTATTTGGTCATTTGAAATGAGAAACACTATGCAATTCTTTATTTTTTAAATTCTTTTTACTAAAATATGCATGCATAAATGAAAAATTTAAACAACCTAAGATTACACTTAGAGTTTGAGATGAAAAATTTAATATTTCAAAAGTTTTTTAAAATGTAAGCAAGTTTCGGGTTCACAAAAATGTGATGTGGAAAAAAGGGATATAAGGTCTAAATACACTTTCTCTTACATCACAATGATAAGGAACCAAAAATTATCACAAAAACCCACTTGGATACTAACCATTGTCGAAGAGCCAAAATGGTGGATTAGGGTATTGATTCTTTCTTTAGGGGGGTGATTGATTGACTAGTAATTGACTGAATTTAATGATACAAATTGTACTTAGGTTCACTATGCAAATACAATAAACTATTATAATTTCAAAATAGCACAAAACATAAACATAGAAAAGGATCATAGAATAGTAGAGTGCAAAGAGAGAGGAACTTGACATGTAAATTTGACCTTAAATTAGCTAGATAGGGGTGCTAGCACCCTAGACCTAGTAATGTAGACCTTCAGAATAAAAAATAAGATCTCAAATGACCATTATTTGTAGGTTCTCCCTTTATATACTCAAAGTTAGAACTTTTTCTATCGATTATTAATTCCAAATTCCCTAATTTGTTGACACATGTGAGGCTTGAGTCCTTGATCTTGTAATTAGGCCTTCAATTATTTTCCAAATTTTCTTAAAATATGCTACCTACACAAAAGAGAGAAGAGAAAGGGTTGTGCCATATGTGGGCTTGCCTAAGTCAAACCCCATTTTGGTATTTCTACTTCCACGATGGCTATGATTGTGTAAAGAGTGCTTACCATAGGTCAGGCAAGGGAAAATAGATCAAATAATGATAAACTGATAATTTTTGCAACTTACCACTTAGATCTCCATTCCTTGATGGACTAAAGTCATTATAATCATCACCTTCAAGGATAATAGATGCTTGATTTGAAGTGCTACAAGTGTTAGTTCTCACAACATAAATGAAAACGAAACATGAATAAATTCACATGAAAACTTCATGCATTTCATATATGAATTGTGAGTGATGATAAGTGTTGTTGACTTTGTTAATTCTTCTCTTCATTGCTTTTTGGGATGCTCAATTATGCTTTCAATTGTCTAGGATTTCAAATGGTAAAAAGGAATTGTACTTATACAAATTTATTAAATTTTTCACAAAATTAATTACTGATAGCCAACAAATGAATTTAAACTCTAGATGTTTAAATATCAAAAATGAAATATTTATATTAGGGCCAAAATAGGCTAGAAAAGGGTGCTAGCACCCTAGTCGAGACCTATTTTGGGTTTTTTAATTTTATTAAATAAATATTAAATAATATTTCCAATTTAATTATGATTTTTTGAATATGATCATAAAATGGGTAATTTGAAAGCACAATTGGGTCCAAGCACATAGGGGGGAGCTAAACCTTGTGTGAAATTATCAAAGGTGACAATTTACAATGCTAAATTTTTTATTTAAGACACTAAATATATTTTATGATTATTATGTTTTTGGTGATTGGTTTTGTAGAGCAACATAGTGTTGTTATTCCATGTCTTTTGTCCTTAGATAAACCAAATAATTTTATGTTGATTATGATTTCTAGTGAACTATTTATTAATAATATTTTAGGATTTTATTGAAAATTAGATAAATTTTTTATTAAAATAATATATAACTAAAATCAAAATGCATATTCTAACTTTAAAAAAAAAAGAGGGGTAAAAAATTTATTGATACAGAAAACCATTACAAAGCCAGAGAAGAAAACCCACAAAGGGCACCAACAAAGCCAAGAATTAAGTCACTCCCAAGAAACGCCTCATATCTTTCGCAATCCAATCTTCGAGATCAAGGGCCAAATCACCAGGAAGATTTCCCGAATCATCAACATTCCAAGTCCCTGCTTGCTTAGATGCCCACCTAGCCAATCCATCCACCACATTATTCCACTCACGAGGAATATGATGAAAAACAATAGAATCCAAAGCAGAGCACAATGAGATAATCTTCTTGACCACCACTACCAGCTACCAATTCACCCCATCCAAATGCCCCTTATTCAACATATCAACAACAACCTGAGATTCAGATTCACAAACAATCTTCCTCTAGCAAAGGGTGCACACACGTTCAATCACCAAAAGAATAACAATAGCCTCCATGAGGTTATTAGTATGCTGACCTTTATATATGGAAAAGAAGAAGACCACCACTCCTAGACTATCCCGACCAATTCCACCAACTCCAGTGTGTCTCAAGTTACCATGAGACGGCCCATTAGTATTAATTTTCAACTCCCCCAAAGTAGGAGGACACCAATGACCAACACAACCAACCCTCTCTCGCGCACTTCCACGCTGCCTAGGCTGCTGATTTTTTTGTCCTTGAGTAGAGAGACCCAACACACTGACCACTCCCAAATCATTAGGGTCAACAACAATAGATAAATCATGCACTTAGTAGTCAATGTCTCCTAAAGAACCCCCAAAATTCTCATCCAAAGTTGACCCACAAGCAACTTCTTATCCAAAAAAATTATGCGATTACGCTCCAACCAAATGTGCCACATTATTAAAGTGGGGTCAATTATCCAAGCTATATGAAGGAAAGGAGTATTAACAGAAGGAGACCCTTGGCTCTTCTAAACCTCCTCCAAAGAAGAACCGTGCCTACATGGCTAGCGCCAAAGATGCCACCAAAAGTGCCAAATATCCTTCACAAAAGAGCACTGAAAAAAGAGGTGAGGAATAGACTCCTCATGCCTAGCACACATGACACACACAGAAGGGCCTTGAAACCCCCGCTTCCAAAAAATATCCTAAGTAAGGCACTTCCCTTGCACTAATAACCAGGAAAATAAATTACACTTAGGCCAGGAGAACTTATTCCAGACTTGTTTCCACCAAGGGACTTCCAAACTCCCAAACAACTTCTTATCTAGAACTTGGTAACTAGTAGCAACAGAGAATTTACCTTTCGGGTCCAACCCCCAAGCTAGTACATCCCTCCCAGGAAGAGAGTTACAAACATGATTAGCCAAAAGTAAAGCCAGCTTTTGATGGTCCTTGGCCACACCACCCAGAGGCCACACTTGCAGGTCCTTCCACTTGAACACACTAACCTGACCCAGAACTTGAGGCGATTTGAAATACGTCACACGACACCAACCAACTTCCATAAAATGATGATACAAGTCCTGCAAATGAGGATGAGAAGTCAAGATGGGGGGTTGACCATCCCAGGAGTCCGACCAGAAAAGTGCATCCTGACCACCATTATAGATCTAGAATAGTCCCTGCTTGACCAAATTGGCACCTCTTTTTAGGGTATCCCAAATCAAGGATCCCTTCCCCTCCAAGCTAAAGCGGGAAACCTCAGCACTCTCAACCACACCAAGATATTTTGAGGTAAGGATTTTAGACCATAATTAATGTTGCGAGCACCATCGCCAATACAACTTAGCTACTAAATCTTGCCCATTCAAGTCAATATGATGTTATCCCAGACCACCTTCTTGCTTTGGCCTACAAATGACATCCCACTTAACCAAGCTCCACTTCTTGTGAAGAAGATTTCCAGACCACAGGAACTGACAAGATAACCTTTCAAATTCTTTAATAAAGCTGGAAGGAGTAGAAAGTACAAAGCATCTATACAAAGGAAGATCTTGCACCACATATTTTAAAAGAGTCACTCTACCTGCAGAGGAAAGCCACTTGCAAGTCCAATGACTAACTAGATTGTGAAACTTGCCAATAATTCCCTGCCAAAACAATTTAGGAAGGGAGTGAATAGCAAGTGGGATGCCAAGATAAATAAAGGGGAGGGAGCCAATCTGAAAATGAAGGATGCCAGTTATTCTTGTTTGGATACACTTAGGAGTGTTGAAGAAGTAGATAAAAGACTTCCCCTCATTAATACATTGACCTGAAGTAGCCAAATAGGTGTCCAAAACACTATGCCATATGATAGCATCATCAACTTTAGCCCTGCCCATTAGAGCAATATCATCCACAAACTGAAGATGGGATTGAGGGGGAATATCATTTCCCCAACTCCAGCCCTGAATCAAACCACTCTCTACTCGAGATCTAATGATCCTCCCCAATCCCTCAGCAAGTAAGATGAACAAGTAGTGGGATAGAAGATCCCCTTGTCTAAGCCCCTTAAAAGCACCAAATAACTCAGTTGACTCTCCATTAACTAGCACCAAAAAGGAAGAAGAAGTGACACAACTCTTTACCCATTCAATCCAATCTTTAGAAAAAGAAAAAGCTCCCAAGATTTTGAATAAGAAAGGCCATTTAACGCGATCGTATGCTTTAGCCATGTCTAACTTGATAAACATAGCTTCTTCCTTAGAATGGGCCATAGAGTGAATTGTCTCCATAGCAATGATGACACCATCCATAATCTTCCTACCTGCAACAAAACCCCCTTGCTCCTCAGAGGTTATCCTGCTCAACCAAGGTTTCAACCTTTCAGTAATCAACTTTGTAATAATCTTATACACCACATTACATAAGGAAATTGGCCTAAAGAGATCCAGAGTATTCGCCCCCTCCTTTGGTATAAGAGAAAGAAAGGTAGCATTCATGGATTTTAGCATTTGTTTACTCATAAAGGATTCTTGAACCACCTCCAAAAGGTCCATCTTAATTACTTCCCAAAACTCTTGGAAGAACTCCACCGAAAATCCATCAGGCCCTGGAGCTTTTCCCTTTTTCATTTCAAACACAACATTCTCTAGCTCAGTCAAGGAGATAAAATTTAGCAGAGATTCATTCATTTCATTGGTAACCAAAGACGGGATACAATCCAAAATCATAGCTTCATCCACCACTGCAGGAGGAGAGTCCTTAGAAAATAAAGCAAAAAAGTATTGAACTGACTCAACAGAAATAGAAGCAGAAGAGAACAAAACCTCCCCAGTCGGTGACAAGAAAGAGGAAAAAACATTACCTTTTCTTCTATCCTTAATGGAGTTATGAAAGAAAGAGGTATTCAAGTCACCAGCTTGAAGCCATTCAATTCAGGATTTTTGTTTCTAGAAGATTTCCCCCCTTAGTTCCCATTCTTCAACAACCTTCACTGCTGTAGCTTCCTACAAACCCAACTCCTCTATGAGGCCCTGATTTCGAATTTGTTTGGTAATTGAGTCCAAGTGAGCCTGAGCATTTTGTTTAGCGTAAAACACATTACCAAAGTGCTTCCTATTCCAACGCTTCAATCTATACTTCACATATTGAAGCCTTTAAGCAAAGGAGTACATGGAAGAATCGAAAGCCGGCTTCCCAAGACTCCACCAACCTAGAAGCAAGTCATGAAGAGAGTCATCCTTGAGCCACATGAGCTGGAACTTAAAAGACTGCTTTGTACAGTGCCTGGGCAACTCAACAGTAAGCTTAATCGGCCAATGATTAGAGCCTCAACAATCCAAAATCTCAGAACTAGTCTACCACCTGTCTCCCACCCAAAAACTGGACACTAAGAATCTATCAAGCCTCTCTGAAATAGCTACCTCTCCACTTCTCCTATTATTCCAAGTAAAAATCCCATTGATAGGCTTGATATCAATCAAATTCATGAGAGCAATGTTATCCTGCAATAGCAATCAAGAAGGCTCTAAATGAGCACAACCACCTCTATTCTCCTCCAATGAGGAGACAACATTAAAATCCCCAGCCAAAATCCAAGGAAGATAAGGATCCAAAGACCTCACATATCTTACCTAGCACCACATCTAAACTTTACTCTGATAGTCTGTCAGAGCATACATATTAGAGAAGAGAACTCTCTCCCTTGTCTCAAGATGAGAAGCAACACAAGAAATCAAACCCCTACATGAGAACTGCCATAAAGGGCTAATTCTCTGAGGATCCCATAAGCATGCCAGCCCACCAGAGCTACCCATGACCCCAAATCTTCGAAGTCACACTCAACATACTATCAACAACTAACTTAGTTTCCTGAAGGAAGACCACATTAGGAGAATGCACACGAATCAAATCCTGAATAGCCTTTTGTCTAGGGACGTTATTCATACCCCTCACATTCCAAGAAACACTATCATCGATGAGATTGAGAAAAGTGAGTCTCGATAGTCTTCACCAAACTCGACTCCACCAAAGTCTCGCCAATTAATTTGACCTTTTCCTGATCCTTCTTTTTTCCCACCTTAGAAGGTTTCTCAAGAACCCCCCTTTTAAGGGACTTTTGTTGCAAACCCAAAGCCTGGGCGAAGGACTTGGCTTTACTCGAATCCGAAGCACCCTGCACTTCATATAGAGCACCACCCACACCAGGGGTACCATTAGTAGCTTCCAACACCAAACTAGAACCACCCTGATCATGAGCCGAGGGAGACAATTCCATATTCAACTAAGTATCTTGCACACCCGGCTGAAAAGAACCAGAAAGCACCAAGGGTTGCTCCTCAAGCACTTTCGCAACCAAAGATCCAACTATTGCTTGCAAGTCCATTTGGAACCCTTCCTCTTGAACCAAATCCTCCAGCGCCTCAAATCTGTTAAAATTTGCCTCATCCTACCTATCCTTGGGGAAACTCTTTTGGCTCCACCCATGATTATGGGCCTTAACCTGAGTAAAACCCTCTTTATCTATTGCCCCCCCTTGCATGTGAGTATTTCCCTTGTCTATCTTCAAATTAGACTGTGAGGGAGCATTATGTGTTCCAATAGCATTAGAGGCTCGAGGGAATCTCCGTTGAAGATGACCATACTCTTGAAAAAAATTGACACCTAAAAGATAGCGTCTCATAATCAAGCGGTAGTGGGCAACTCAAATCAATTTCAACACAAACTTGCACATAGGAAAAAATATTCTTACTCAAAGTTTGTTGCGAAGGACCACTAGGCTTTCCCAACAACAAAGCAATTGACTGTAGTATGTCGCTTCTTCAGCACTCAAGCGGCAGTCGAGGAAGCCAAACCCAAACTGGAATCTTAGATGGTAACTCCTCTGCCAAATTAAATCCAGCATGCCATGGCTTTATGAAAAGACCCACCTGATTATAGAAGTATGGACCACCCTCAAAAGCCCTATTCTAATCCAAAACACATGAGGAATCCACCATAAAAAAGTTATTTGCAGCCATCAAGATTTCAAAATCTCCTTCCCGATTCCATGTCTTACGAATCCATGTTTCAAGAAAAAGAAAAGACACCCTCATCCCAAAGAATTTACAAATCAGGACATGATTAGTGTAGTAATCCACATCCTCAGCAACTGACTCCGATTGAATCACTAGAGATGGCCGCTCTTAGGCCCTCTCCAAGCACCCATTCACCTTCTGCAATTCAAATGCTCCATATCGTGACAAACTTGATCGAGATGAAACCCCCCCTTCTTCACCAGCCAAGGAAGAATCTCGAACAGCCCTATCCAAAGGCTCATGCAAAGCCATTGAAACCTGGGACAGAGAGGTCCCAACCTGTCCTCCAACCCCAGACCAAAGCCAACTACAGCCCCGAAACTGGTGCACACAACCACAAAAAGTAGCAAGCAAGTGAAAGGAAATCGCCTTACCAAATGCCAAGACGTTGCTGCCTCCACCACAAGAAGACGCTTCACCTGCAACAAACTAAGGACCTAGCACACAGCCCCAGCCAAGAACCCTCGCACCACGCACAGTCCACAGAAGAAACAAAAACAGCGAATAGAAGAAACAACCCAGCATAAAATGACAAAGATAAGAAAACAGGCCCACCCCAGGCTTCCCCCCACGCATGCAACACCCTCCGCGACCAGAAGAAGCCTACAGAAGCAAGATAGGGCTCGGGCGCCCTCGGGCGCCCTAGCTCGCCCTCCGTTGACGCCGATCGCCATTTCCGTCTGTAAACGAAAATTTCTCTAATATAATCTAGTCTAAATTAATAAGATGAATGTATATTCTAACTTGTATTCATTGATAATTACAATTTTATGAATAAAAAAATAAAGATATATCTATAAGCACCCTAAAAAAATTAATTTATATTTAATTTTCAATTCTTTTTAACAAAGTTTTAATGAAACAAGTAAGTTAATCCTTAAATTCCAATTTCAACATTAATCCTATGAGATATTTTAATAGAAAATATACATATTATCTTAATATTTTAACAAAAAATTAAATAAAAAGAAAATAATTAAACACAAATCTTGGATTAGATTATTTATAAAGAAAAAAAAAAAGATTTGTCAAAATTGAAGAGAAATGATTAATTTTATAGTTTAAAAATAAAAGATACTAAAAATATTTTTATATTCAAGAGTTAAAAAAAATTTGAAATTTATATATTTACTATCAATATTAAAAAGGGGGCTATGTTGGCTCTCTCTAGAGAGATGACATTATTAGCCTTATGCATGGGACTTGGCCTTCTTCTCATCATGTTTTCCATCATGGGCTATAATATTTGCAACACATAGATATTGTTGGTATTGTGTAAGCCTCAGAAAAAGATGATTGTTGACAATTCTTGAGAGATTACTTCTTTTCCTTGGGTCCTCACCATAAATTTATGGTCTTCTTGAGTGAATCAGTCTACTATATGAGATGTTTAATAAGATTAGTCACAAGGTGAATGTGAATTAATAGAAAAGGAAGGCTCTAGTGCCTACCAAAATAGTAGCATATTCCTCTTGAAAAAATAAAATTAGAAGTGAGACACATATTTGTTCATTGGCATTTCAAATGTTATTCACCTTGATGTCACCTATATCACTCTAATTAATTTACAATTTATGCAAAAATTGTACACTTCAAAAAAAAAAAAAAATTTCTAAATAACTACTAGTAAATCCTTATTGCCATGCATGGAATTGACAATTGTGAACCATTTCCCATATAATTGTAGACTAAAAAGTGTAAAATATTTTGCAAGTGTAGTCATTATAATTTACTCAATATATCTATTAATTTAAAATTTACTAGCAATTATGAAATATACAATAAAACATCAAGTTTTTATAGTCTATATGATTCAGTTGATGAGCTTCCAAAAAATTGTGTTGAATTCTTGCACCAATTTTTTTTATCAATCTTTAGACAAGTAAGAGATTTCTAGATTATCTCAATAGAATATCTAAAAAACTCATCTCACACTTGGCATTAATTGATCATGAAGTGTGATTAAAGATAAAAAAAACTTCTTCAACTAATCACATGAATTTATAGGATGACAATATCTAAATATCAAAAGTTAATTTCCTCCAAAAATGACCAATATGAATTAGGCTTAACCATACTTGTTTACATCTAACTTCAGATTAGTTGAGCTTTATAATTTCAAATCAAATTTGGATATAAATATCTAATACTTTGGATTGAAATATATCAGTATTCATATAAAACATGATTTGGATGTGGCCAAATTCATATGTGAGGTTAAATATGAAATCGGTCTAATTGGAACCACATATGGACAAAAATAAAGTGATATTCTATGTTTAGTCAAATACAAATTATGCATAGAGAGGATTGTAGAGATCACATCATTGATTAGATTCAAATATAACATATTGTAAGAGTTAGGAACAATCAAAGTATACATTTTAATCCTTTCACACATATTACTTACACATCACTCTACCCACTTTAGCTCTAGCAATTTAGCACTCTCCTAAGGCCCTTCTTGAAAAAATATAACCATATTGTTATACAATTATTTTGGAATAATATAGAAGGAACCATTTTGTAGGGATTTAAAAGAAAAACATTATTGGATACAATGGCCCCCTACCATTGGTTCTAAATCCATATTTATATTAGGAGGCATAACCACATCTCCATAACCAATTTTGGGTCAATAATGGGTGAAACAAGATTTACTAAAAGAAAAACTTCATGTATAGAATACTAAAAATACACCAAGGAGCTCTATGACCACTAAGGTTAAAACACAGTATGCTATAATAACAAAGAAAAATAATTCATAAAATTAACCAAATCCAGTGAAAAACATATTCAAAATCTCACTCTATCGAAAACAAAACAAAAAAAAAATTGTCACAATCTTATACCCTTATCAGTGCCATCCACTTATGTCTTAATTTCACTGTTTTTTCTACAAAGAGAACTTGCAAAAACAAAAAGTGAAATTAAAAAAATCATTAATATCTAGCTATTAATTTTAGTATCACTCAAACATCTAGTTAGAATATAACCTTGCCTTTGGATGCCTCAACTTGAATCTTTCTCAAATAAATATTAAATGCATTCAATATTTCTTCTCCATTTTCGAGAACTAAGTTGATAATAGATTGAAGTTTGTTTTCCTAGAATTCATGGATTTCTATCATTGAAAATAGATTTCATTTTTTCTATTTTTTTTTTGGAAAATTCATGAGTGATGGGTGGTAAAAATTAATTATATGTCGTATTCAATTGAATTGAAGAGTTAAAACAAATTTCTATTTTACAAAATAAGACAATAAATAGTTAGTGACGATACTAATAAGTATGTTTAGTGAAACATGCTTTATTTTTTAAATTGTGTTTGGTATTACATGTTAATTAATTAATAATTACAGCTAGAACATTTGATATGGTAGATAGACAACACTTAAAGTAGACATGGGTGTCTCCTTTAATTAAGCAGTGTCCATTTAAAAAAATATATATATATCTAAATGTGTAGATTTAAGTGACATTAGAAATTGCATTCAAAAAAACAAAATCTTTTAAAGTCATCAAAACAACTTTATTATGATGTATATAATAGTGCTCATGTCACTCAAACCATTAATAGAGTTGAAATTTGATTCAAATGATTAAACCAATTGGACATGTAATTTTTTATGAAAAGATAAAAATAATTAACTTTTGCATTGACTCTTCCCAACATGAATCAATAGGAAGGAATATAAAATGACATTTTTTTGAAATTATTAAATAAGAAAAGTAATTGTGAACTATAAGATTGGTGCCCTTTTTTTTAATTCTATTTACTAATTGACTAAACCAAAAAGAGGAATACAATAGATACATTAATAATCCTCTCTTTAACAGAACTAAATATTCAATTATTACACTATTCCAAAAATAAATACAAGCCATATAAATATGTGACCAAATATTTTTGAAAATGAAATGGATCATGCCTTTAAATAATACCGAAGACATTCACTCTTTCTTTCTAAAAGAGGACCCTATTATGAAAGATCTTCCCACTGACAGAAACATTCAATTGACTATCTTTCCATAACCTTTCCTTAGTCACTATAATTATTAAATAAGAAAACTAATTATAGACTATAAGATTATTGTTCAAGTTTTTTTAATTCTATAAAATGATTGACTAAATCTACAGTAAAATAAATGCAAATGAGTCATGCCTGTAAATAATAGCCTATACTTTCAATACACTATAATATTTTATACGCTTTTTCTTTCTAAGAAATGACCCCACTAGAAAAAGATCTTCCCATTGACAGAAACATTCAATTGACTATCTTCACACAGCCTTTCTTCAGTTCCTATTGTTGGCGAGAAGACCCCACTAAAAAGATCCTTGTCTGACAGAATCATTCAATTGACTATCTTCACACAGCCTTTCGTCAATCCCTATTGTGGATGAAAGAACCCCACTAAAAAAGATCCTCAACTGACAGAAACATTCAATTGACTATCTTCACACAACCTTTCTTCAGTCCCTATTGTTGACGAAAAGACCCCAATAAAAAAAATCCTTGACTGACAGAAACATTCAATTGACTATCTTTACACATCCTTTCTTCAATCCCTATTATCGTTGCCGACACTATATTGCCCCACCATAAGGTCTCTATTGACATCTTTCTACAACCTCTTGACACTCGACCCCTGCTCACGAATGTGCTGTCAGAAATGAATAACGTGTAACCATTGCATCCTTGGCACGACAGTGCAATCTATCCAGCATAAACTATCCACCTGTAGATGGATTAACCCATAGTTATTTAATTCTTTTGCTGCAACTATAGAAATTTGGCACCGTTGTACTTACAGCATTATTTCTTGTGTACCATGTAATCTTGTTAGCGCACCCTCCATATGGTTAAGCTTAAGTAGCTAGTGAGTTATATTTGCTACTTCAATAAAAATAAATAAAAAGTATTCATATCTATATTTGTAGAGGAGTTTGCTAACACTGTCATGTTTAAAATGGAAGGTGATAATTTGGTTAACATATTTTTACACAGCTGACACTGTTCCATATTTCTATCAATCTGTTGATCTATCTATGGATCTTTCAATTGATCTATAAATAATTTTGACTAATCAATATTACTCATCTCATACCAATTATTTGTTGTTTACTTTTATCTTATATTAATAAAAGATTTGCATTTTAAAATTTATTTCATAGTAGTAAATAAATAAACTATTATAATATTGTTTGCAGATTTTTAATTAATCTATATGAAAAAAATTCTTCATTAATATTTTTATCACACTACATGATCCATCATCATCATGATAAGCAAGATAAGAGAATAGATAGTTATTAAGTAGACCAGCTGGCTAAATAGATGAGGGGAGGGGTGGCTCAAAAAATCAAGACAATTAAATGGTAGGGTCAAACAAGATTTAAATATTTGAAAAAAAGAAGAAAAGGGAAATAAGAATAGGGGAGAACAACTAGAAAGAGATTAAGCTAGTTAGGAAAAGTAACCCAAATAATTATAAGGAACATTGAAGAGACAAGGAAACAACCTTACTAAATAATGAAATTGATGAATTGGATGAATATGTGAGCTTGTGTTTGTGAGAGAATATATGTTAATATGTATAATTTAGAATGTTATACATTAATGAGATATTTGTTCCTCAAAATGTGTATATGATAATGAATATTAAAATTAAAAGAATTAAATTTAAACATTTTCATCTTTTTGATTAGTTATTATAAGTTGATTTAACATCTATTTGCAGAACACATTGTTATGTCATTATATTTAAATAGATTTAATATAACTCAATTTCATATCATAGAATAATTAGAGCACACCCCAATTTACAAAAGACAATAAATAATCAAATCTACATCATCATTGAAATTGGTCATTGCTAAATTAACTTGACCTACTAAAGGGGTTTGACCTAAGGGAAATTCTTCACCTATCAAGTCAATAAACTCCTAAATGGCATCCTTAAACACTTCCTTGAAAAATTCATCTATGTAGAAGATAAAGAAAAACAAGTTTTTGAATCATGTATTATGTTAGATTGAATTTATGCATCACAAAATACATGCATCTAGAGCATTGAGTCTACAACACTCATGATCAAAATTAGTGAAATCATGACAAGGCTCAATTCAATAGGAATGGTGTATCCAATGAAAATCTCCTAAATACTATTGTCTATCCAATTGATGGACATGAAAATGAATATTTTAACTAGACAAAGCATGTAGCTCAATAATGCTTTCTATAAGAACTTGCTAATCTAACTACTACTAGAATTGTTATAAAATTGGTCGATATGATCCATAACTTGTTCATTTAAAAAATATTTAGATTAGAAATATTGGAAGCTATTGGTGCTAAAAATCTTATACCTACCTCTGTAAATTTTGCATCTATCATCCCTTAGTCCACAAACATTATTTCTTCTACCATTTCCCCATCTCATAATGTGTCTTCCTCCCGCATTCCACTTAATTTTTTCTTCACTATAGTGTACTTCATTTTTCAATCCTTTTAATATACTTATATCTCATATATGCAAATTTTGGAATCCATCTCTCTTCCTCAACCCATTACCGCTTTCATATAGCTCCTACTACTTCCATCACCCTTACCACATACATTGTTCTTACTTCCATCATGGTTCCTTCTCATTTTATTTCTTCATTCCCCTTATGTATCAACTTCATTACATATCATCATCTATGCCAATTTACTCTGCCATCACCGTCCTATAGAAAGCAAATATTTTTTATTTATTTATATCAACCACAATCCAATTGTTTATTTCAACCATTTGAATATCTATCATATGCAAAAAATTGTCAACCTAAAATCATCTTTCATTTTGAGATAGATTTATGAATACATATACAATCATATTTTAGAAAAATGTTTGTTGACATTATGCATTCCATGTATTCCATATATTTTAAAAAATGATGTAGTTCATGTGCAAATTCTTGTAATACGTCATGATCATGGTTGGTTTAGAACAATAAGAAGTGATTAGTTAACTGAACTTTCAAAGTAATGAAACAATAAACCAAATGGGTCAAATAAGCAATCCCCTACAATGTTAAAAATGAATTTAATTTAGATAATTGTTCCTTCCTAAAGTATCATTAATGTTAATATTGAAATGTTTTTTGTGAGGATTGTATCTTTTAAAACTAATAGTTTCAAATATTATCTCACATGTACTCAAAATAAAGTGCATTAAAAAATTAAAACGAAATATCCTATATTTAGTAGAAAATATTAAGAAAATTGAGAGATTTTTATTACCTAGTCTATAAAGATCCAATATCTCTTGATATATGAGAAAAAGGCATGTCTTAAAAAATAAATCAAGACAAGTATAAGATAAAATTAAGAACTAATCAAATACACATTATAGTAAACAAAAACAATCATTTTATATACATGTGATGTCACCAGAATTAGAAAAGAGAAGAATAAGTTACTAAACCAAATTCCAAAGTTATTAAAGTAAATTAAATTTACCTAATTTTTGGAACATAGTTATTGGATGGATTAAGGGAGCTAAGAGGATTGATTGAGGGGATATGAACTTAGTTAATAATATGCTAAGGGTGTAATAGAATATCAATTAAAAAGTATACTTAATCCTAAACATACTAGACCAAATTCAGAAGTTAAAATAAATCATACTAAGTATCTAGTTTATGAAACATAGCTAAGGGATGGCTAAGGGGAGTTAAGAGGAAGGATTAAGGATAAATGAAATGACATTATAATAAATTAATTAACAATAAATATAGACATAATCCTAAACTTACTAACTTAATGCTAAACCTACTAAAAAGTTATTAAACTAAATTGAATATTTTCCTAATTTATGGAACATGGCTAGTGGATGGCTTAAGGGGACATGCAATCACTTAAAATAAATTGGTAAATGAAAGTAGATTAGTTAACTATACATTAACTATAAATTAAATAAATACAACTATATACATTAGTGAAAAAGTAAACATCAAAAGTTTAGAAATTTCTACATACCTACAAATTGTTTTAAAAAATTACTCCATTGTACAATCTACATCCTCTCTTTTTTATAAAGCATATACATTTATCTTATGTTATTACATATAAAGTGTCCATATTTCTTTTGTAACAAATTTCCCTTGATATCTCACTAGTTGTATATTTGTTTCTGCAACCAAATGCAAGTAGTGTATAATAATTTTGTCTTTAATAATCTTCAAATTCATGTAAGCCATTCTTTTTTATTAGATATTTATGTATACAAGTGACAAAAACAACCACATAACTTATTGAATATTCAAATTTGTCATCATCTATTGTAGGGGGTATAATAACCTATATTTTGTCTCAACACATTAAACCAATTTGTTCATTGCCCTTAGGTGCAACAACATCATACACATTTCATACAAAAAAATTATAAATTCAATTAAGTATGACATATATTCTAAAAAACACATGGATTTATATAATTATATATTAAAATATAGTGTAATGAAACTAGATATTAAGTTAATGCACCTTATTGTACAAGGCTTGAAACATGATCTCAGTCATCTAATGAAAATAATTGACTATAATATTCAAATGTTGTTTCATGTTAATGATGTATTTGTAAAGGTGTTAAGGATTTTTCCATTATTCAAGTTATTGTATATTTACACATGCTTCCCACTCACCTCCAATGCAAAACTAACAAAAAAAGAAAATCTTCATAGCCTATATTATCCATGCACTTGAATTTGAACTCTTAAATGAATGTCATTTTGTTGATCCACCAATTATATCATAGTCATATCAAGGAATAATATTTTCTTCTTCAATTAAGCAAAAGAAACATCAATATTTAGATATTTCACTTGGCCCTATAGATAATTCTTCATTACACAAATCCAAATTTACAGGGCATCTTTAAAATTTTCTACATCTTCAAATTTTAGTTTCTCCTTAGCAAGATATTTGTTCACACATGCTCTAGATCCATCATGCTCACCTTTACTATGTCCATCTTCAATGATACTCTATGTTGGATTTTTTTTATACACGGGCTATATAGCTAATAAAACATTCAAGCATTTTTAAATTGTCGTGTACAATTGATTAACCATATGAGATGCTATGCATCTATATTTCCTTTTCCTTTAAATTTTCATAAAGTATTTTGAAATAATAGCACACTTAATTTGATGAGTGTAATTGGTTGTCACTCAAATAAAAATTATACTCCTACAAAAAATTATATTATCTTCGATACTGTCATCTACATGTATGTATACAATATAAACAAAGATGACCATTTATATTGAATTATAATGTTGAGACTAAATTTCCTCTTGTAAAGAAAGAGTGTAGATTTTTTTGAAGCCGACCACTAAAATTATAGTTTCAACTATAGATGTTATTTTACAAATGTGAATTTTTATATCAAACCATTGAGCATATTGAAAGTGTTTTACATATTTGGATATAATATCATCCTTAAATTCTATAACCAATGAATGAACACTACTTTCTTCTATGAATAACTCACAATTCTTTCCAATTCTTGGTCCTCTTTAACAAATATTGAGCATTTTTTAATCTTTTCACATCTAGTAATTGTTTGAAATCATGTGAAATACAAGTTATTGCATACAATCTCCTAATAATGAAAGGATACCACATCTATTGCATGGTCCAAAAGTACATAATTTTGAATAAAATAACTACCCATTATGTGTCATAAAATATACTTTCCATAAACTCCTTAATTGCTTTACGTGGAATGTTAATATCACATTACTACATAATTTGGTTATTGTGTAAAGTATGTATGTATGTATGTATATATGTATGTATGTATGTACATACATACATACATATAACACATCATAATAATAATGGTAAATTACATGAGTTTTATAACAAGAGATACATTGCTTATTAATTTTCACATATCAAGGTTTAAATTTCTCAAATAATCTTTCACTTAATGTACAATTTTCTAAAATTGAATAAAAAAATTAATTTTATAATATTATATTTAAGTCATGTTTAGTAGATGTTCTGGATGATGATTAAATTGTTTTCATCTCACTCTTAATTTTGAAATATCTCTAGCATTAGATGATATCCTTGTACTATCATGCCCATATTTTCAATTAAATATTTAATTTCATTATATAATTACATGTCAAACCTTGGAAGTCTACCACTAAAAGTTATCATTGGTTAATCAAATCATTTTCAATTATTTCTCTCCTTTTTTACCACTTTTCTAAAAATTTTAGCATTTAAATTTAAAAAATCACTTATCTTATCATTCTTTTACACAAAACTAATTTATTAACTTAAATAGTTGTTATGGCTTTCCATGCTACATTTGTATCCGTAGGTCAACTCTTTTTTATAATATAATCAATAGCTTAAGAAACACTAGACATAACTTGTTTAATTGATTCATGTTTCTTTTTAGGTTTCACATAAATGCCTATTTTTTCATTACTCTGCATTTTGGATATTTTGATTACTTGCATTGTGAGTTGACATTGGAATCCTATATTTTATCTATAAATAATTATTTTATATAATCTATTCTCATGGGTTCTAATTGACTCAAAAACATATTTCCATGAATATTATCGAAGATATTTCTTTTAATATAAACTAAAACATTTTTTTATTTCCATGTTTCCAATAGAGAAAGTTAAATTAGTATTGATGTTGTAAAATTTATTATCATTACATGCAATTGTAGACTCACCTAGATTTTTTTCTATAATCACATTTTTCATATTGTTTAACTCTTTCATATTCACCATTTCTAGATTTACATAATATTCATTCATCTCATCCATGTTGGCCTTTGTAGTGCTCTCTTCTTCAATATCTATCAAATTGGATGCTGCAATATCCTTCATTTCTTAAATATTCACTTTCCTATCTCTTTGTTATTTTCCACCTTCTCTTTGTGTTCAAATTTCTTCATGTCATGAGCTTCCTACTTTTTTATATTTATTTGATACCATAATTACAAAACCCTCTTGATAAAGTTTAAAAAAAAAAACTAATCAATTTTTAGATGGACCCCTCCTTGAGATTCTAGAAGTAAAAGTAGATGGAGATCCTTTGTTGAATATATCACATATCTTTGATTCCTTTAAAAAAAATCTTCATGCTTGATTCATCTTCAAAATAGCTCATGTACTTGATTCCCCTTAAAATTTATTCTTGTAAATTAAATCCTATAAAAAATTGAATATAATATAAATTTCCAAGAGACTATAGCAAACACCTATATAAAAAATAACTACAAGAATAGTCACTATTAGGTCGTACCTATAAAAAAAAAGGTTGTAGAGAATAGTGATAATATATTTTACTAAAAATAGGAAAATAATGGATATATTATAAATGAACCTACTTATTTTAAAATATGTACACATTAGGAAATGGTAACACATTCTAAGAAAAAAAACACTCAGAAAACATACAAGCATTTTAAAAAGAACCAAGTACACATTCCTTTTCAAAAAGTGTACAAACACTCCTTTTCATAAATAGGTACTCATTTCAAGGTGTGTACACATTCTATACAATTAAAATTTAAAACCCACCTTTTTTATTTGGTCCTAGGCTTGGAAACCCAACTGTCAACCTAGATGTACAAGTATAATTACATATTAATAGGAAGAGTAAAAATTGAATTTAACAATATGGATGATGACATTTCTAAAAAGTAAATAAACCAAATTATTAT
Organism: Sequoia sempervirens; assembly: GCA_007258455.2. NCBI lineage: Eukaryota > Viridiplantae > Streptophyta > Pinopsida > Cupressales > Cupressaceae > Sequoia > Sequoia sempervirens. Next base: position 14,096 of record VDFB02150107.1, on the reverse strand, counting down.
AGATGACGATGTATAGTTTTTAGATATGTAATTATTTTACTATTGAAAATATTTTTGTATTTATTAATTATTATTTTATTAAAGTGGCTCATAAACATGAGATGACATTCATTTTTGTATTTTTAATAAATTTTAATGTTTATACATTTTGAAAAAGTTATGTCTAACAAATCAAGAAATTATGGTCTATAATTTTTTTTTTTTAAATCATGTTATGATTAGTTTAGTTCAAATTATGATGGTCATATGCAAGAGGTAATAAATTAAAAAATATATTTTTTAATAATTATAAAAAAATATCTTAATTAAATGCCACCATAATACACATCTTTCCCCAAATTAAATTATAGAAATAATTTCATTTAGTTCAAATTATATTGGTCATACATGTGCATGTTTTGGCTCAAAACATTGAATTTTAAAAAACCCTCTTTTGTACATCCTATATGACAATAACTTTTGTCATCTAGGTATTAAAATAAATTACATATTTGAATATTAGACACAAAATGCTAGTTTTTTATATTATTGCATCATTTTTATAGTTTATGTGTAAGATCTTACAAATTTTACTCCAACTAATACAAAATTTGATTTAGGGGGACTTCCACTTTTTGGAAAAAAAAGTGCACCCAACTTCTTTCACTTACCCATCTTCCAAATTTTTAGTAAAAGATTGGGAGTCCAAGCACCAACCCAAAATATTTCTTCAATCTTCATCAACTTATAAAGTAATTCATAATGTTATTGGAAAGAGCACAACTCCAACCCAAGTTCTTGCAAAGCCATTTCCAATAGTAACTAACAAAGGGATAGTTGAGGAGGACATGATCGAAAACACATTTGGTTTAGTTTCCATAGAACACACCAAGAATAGTTGGTCACCTATAAGAATTATCTAATTAACATTTGTCCAAGAGAATGCGGTTTCCTTTGGGAGACATATTTGGTTCTAACAAAGAAAATCTAACCAATCTAAGTTGACATCAAGAAAATTCTATTATCTATATCATATTTTAATAAAATAAATTCCTTATTGACTTCCTCCCAAAAAAAAAATCATCTTTCAAATAGGTAAAAATCTATCTAAAATATATCTCCATAGAAATGTTTTATACCATCACAATAGAGGTGGCATTTAAATATAAGCATCCCATGAACTAGCATTAGGTGAATCCTAAATTTCTAGGTAATTTAAATATGCTTCATATGATAGATGTACCATGCAATCAAAAAGTGTATGTTTATTCACTAGAGGACAGATGCCATTCAAGGAATTCTCCCAAAATAGAGATTTCTAACCATTATTAATAATCTATGATAGATGTGTAGTTTTTGAAAGGAAAAAATAAGGTTTTCTGAACACGAAACCACAGAGTTTAAACACCAAAAGATAAACAAAAAAAGTACAAACAACTAGACAATTGTCCCAAAAAAGGAAACGACAGCACCAAGAGACAACAGGGCCCAAAAGGACCACCCAAAAAAACCAACAACCAAAACCACCACATTACTCCAGGGTGTTCAGTAACTCCTCACCTTCCTTTTCAACATCCTTCATGTCCTGTAACCCCTACTTGATAATTTGAGCCGTATGTGATAAAGTCGGGGTCTTCCTCTTAATGTTAGCCCTAGTACGAGTCGAAATCCCTTCACCAACCGATCTGCTGCCTCCCCTGTCTGCATCCAAATCCACGACCAGTGAACACTTTTGGTTTTTTTCAAGCTTTTCCACCATCGCATTAATGATGATGGTGTTATGCCTAGCAATTTTGTGATTGTTTGCAACAGTGGCCCTAATATTTTGTCCAATATTGGACATGCTGCACTCGATACTAGCCAATCTATCCTCATTTAATTGTTGTCTTTTCCTCGGTAATGGAGTTTCCTGTTCATCATTATCTCTATAATTCCAACTAATCTTCTATTCCAAATCTGTGACCTTGTTGCTGAGATCAATAACACGATCTTTCAAATCACAAACTTCTTTCTAGGTCCATTTGAGAATGGTGAAGAGGCCATCCGTACTTTTTTCCACTATACTAACCAAATCCTTAGGCTTAAGCTTATTCAGGGCCGAATTAATTTCATCCTGAATAGGGGACTCAAAATGATCATTCCCAAATTTTCCAGAAGTAGGGACACTAGGGGCCAATTCCTTACTGACCATGGGCTTATCAGAGAGGATTTCCATAGAATTCCCAAAATATGAAATAAGTTTCATAACAGGGTTGCCTTTAAAACCAGGGGACAAATTCAGAGTAGGGCAACCAGGAGACGGCTGGGGATTAAGATAGGGCGGTGAAGCAAACCCGGACTAGGGCACTCATGTGGAGGTTGCAGTTTAGGACAAGACAGTGGGGCAGAATCCTTAAGGGTTTTCTGACAAGACAAGGACTGGGAAGCAGGGGTATCATGACCAACAAGAACACAAGCAGGGGGGCCCGGGGTTCGATCTCCCTACTACTTTTTATCTCCTCATCATCCAACTCTTCAATTTCAACAGTTTTAGGCAAAGCAGGTAAATTTTGAAAATGCTCAAAAATGATCCTAACAAGACCAGGGTGAATAATAGCATTCCTCCTAGGGTTTCTTTCCACATCATCGAGGCAATTCTTCAAAGAAGAAAATAAGTAAAAAGGCAGAAATATACGAACCTTGTGACGGAAATGGTTCAAAATGGAAAAGTGGTAACCATAAACTCTGGTAAAGCACTCGTCAACCATGATATATTCCATAATAACTCTTAAAACTTTCCTCTAGATAGATTTGATGGACTCCACATCAAAGTAGCTATTAGCAACCTTAACCATCTTCACTTTCTCCTTATCTTTTTTGGGAAATTTAATGACCGCTTCATTAGAGAATCATCGGTCTCGATAGAATTTAACACCCTTAATAGAAAGACCTATTATCTCACCAATTAAGTCCTCACTCAGCTTAACATTCCTGCCAAACAACATAATCTCACCATTTTTCAAGTTTTTAACAAAATAGTCCAGCATCCCCTCGTCCGTGCCATGGAGCTTTTCCAGATAAGGGATTAAACCTCCCTTTTCAATTCTTTCCCATGCTTTAGCATTCTTTCTGGGCTCCTAGAAATTGCTCAGCTCCACATATTTTCTTTCTCCACCCATATTCAGCTCACTATTAAACAACACTGACCAGTTACTTTGGGTCCCGTTTAGGTATTTTTTGTCGAACACCCAGAAAGCGTGCTGCAAACTCTTCTTAAAAAATAAAATGACGTTGGTCCCATCAAATCTAATAAAATTGATGTACCTGATCTTTATCTGTTTCATCATGACTAAGATTGCCTTCTCTTCCATGCACTGAATCATAATAAATTAGTGCTTTCACTTCAGGATGGAGGTTGTCATTCTTCCTCTACATGTTTTTCCCACCCTTCTTAACCCCTTCATTGGCGAAGAAATCCGCCACCTTATTGGCTTCTCTATAGGCATGGGACACTTTCACTTTATCAAATTTACTTAATAATGTTTTTCGTGTCTTCGATCCATTTTTTAATGGTCCACGAGGGTGGGGTAAGCCCAAGAATACAATTTATTATATTCAATGAATCACCCTCCAACCAAAGATATTTCGTGTTGATCTTGAGGGCTAGGCTAACCGCATGAAAATCCCCTACTGCTTCTGCAACATGATTAGTTTGAGTTCCGATGTCCACATCAAAAGCCGCAATAAAAGCCCCCGAGTTGTCCCTTAAAACACACCCACTGCCAGCTTTCCCAGGGTTACCTTTAGCCACACCATCAAAATTGGCTTTCAACTAGCCCAAAGGTGGCAGAGACCAATTAGCATTCTCTCTCCTACAAACCCCAGGTTTGAGGACATTTGACCCAACTAATTTTGAATTCCACTTTTTGGCTATAGCAATATCAAAAGGAGACCAGATAGCTTTCTCAAACATTTTTCTAGGAATTAAAGATAAGTTTTCCTTTATAGCCCTTACAATTTTAGCATGCAAGTCCCCTTCTGACATCTCTTTATCCCTAAACACTCTATTGTTCCTTTCCTTCCAAATATTCCAAGACACAAAAGGTAGAATAAAAGACCATAGCTTTCTCACAAAAGGATTTTTTGAAGGAGCTTTCCATTGAATGAAGAAATTTTTGACAGAAGCAGGGAAAATCCACACCACATCAAAAAGCCCCATAAATTTATCCCAAATATTCGACACAAAAGGGCAATGAAGAAAAAGATTATTAATAGTCTCGGCTTCATTCCTGCACATATAACATCTGTTTGGTAATTGAATTCCTCTTTTTCCAAGATTGTCCAAAGTGAGAATCTTATTCTGTAGCATTATCCAGTAGAAAATATTGATTTTCAGAGTCCGATGATTAATCCAAGCCTTAGCCTAGAAGGGAGGAGGCTCCATTGGACTAACCAACATAGAAGTGGCAGAGGCAACTAAAAAAATACCAGACGGGTTGTCTAACCAGACAGCAAGATCCTCCACCTGCTATTGAGTTGGTCTAAGGGCTCTGAAATCCAACTGAACAGGGCCAAGATCCTGACTGATAGTCTTCAAATCAACCCAATCTCCATTCCTCCAATAATCTTTAACCAAGACTCCAAATTCCTTTTTACAATCATTCATCCATTTACTAAATTTCTCTATTCTGATTAAAGGATCTTTAAAAAGCCACCTATCTTCCCAAAACCTAACATAATTTCCATTTCCAATCAACCATCCAATTCCCATTTCCAATAGCTTTCTTCCTCTACCCATATCATTCCAACGGACAGACCCACGAGGTAAAGAAGAAGAGTTTATAATTTCATTTAAAGACTCATAGTTATTAAAATATTTGGCTTTTAAGGTATCACACCATTCTCCATTTAAAGTAAGAGTTCTCCAAAGCTGTTTAGCAAGAAGGGACATATTCAAAACTTTAATTTTCCTTAAACTCAGGCCCCCCTTTGATTTGGGTCTACAGACCAGATCCCATCCAACAAGTGGCATTCTCTTCTTGTCCTCCACTCCGGAGCATAGAAACCTTTTCTAAATTTTTTCAATGGCCTCTGCATATTTAGCAGGAATTTTAAATATACTGAGAGCATAAGTAGGAAGATTTTGCAGAGAAGCCTTAAGGAGCTGGATTTTTTCCAGCTTGACTAAGAAGAGCTCCTTTCCACCCCTATAGCTTCTTATTGAATTTTTCAACCAAAGAAATCCAGAACGAGTCCGAAGGTTTAGAACAAAGAGGTAAGCCAAGATAGGTTGACGGAAGAGACTCAACACGACATCCAAGAATTCAAGCAAGTTTGACTTGTCTATTCTTTGGAGTATTGATGAAAAAAATTGAACTCTTAGCCCTGTTGACAACTTGCCCAGAAGCAGATTCATAAAGATTCAGAATTTTTTTGTCTTAGCTTCAGTCATAGTATAGCTTCCCATAAGAATGGTGTCATCAACAAATTGCTAGTGGGAACAGGTAAGAAGAGAAGAAGGTCTTAAGCCAACAAGGGATCTTTGATCAATAAGCTTTTTAATATTTCTCCATAAACTCTCAGCCAAGATAGTAAACAGAATAGGAGAAATAGGATCTCCCTGTTTGAGGCCTCTGGAGGTCTGAAAAAACCTTGATGGTGATCCATTCACAATGACAGCGGAAGTAACTATCGAAACAAGCTGGTTCACCAACTGAATGACTCTGTTATTAAAACCAAACTTGTCCAGAATTTTAAACAAGAAATCCCAATCAACCCGATCATAAGCTTTGGAAATGTCCAGTTTAAGAATAAACCCTTCAGTTTTCGAAGCCATTAGCGAATGTAAGTTCTCATGAATAGTAACAACAAAATCCATAATATACCTACCTGGCACAAAACCATTCTGCTGCGGAGCAATAATTTGGGGAAGCACTGAAAGCATTCTTGAAGTCAACACCTTCGAAATAATTTTGTAAATAGAATTACATAGGCTTATTGGTGGAAAAGCTTGAAACTCTGAAGCCCCAGGTTTTTTAGGAATAAGGACCACAAAAGTAGCATTTAGTTCTTTTAACAAACGTCTTGATCCAAAGAATTCCTTGACAGTGTTCACCACATCCGGCTCAACAATTTCCCAAAACACTTGGAAGAAGAATAAAGGGAAACCATCAGGCCCAGGAGCTTTATTACCATCAAAAGAGAAAACAGCTTTCCTTATTTCAGCTTTGGAAGGAATAGCAGTGATTAAGGAATTTTCATTATGACCAATCACTTGAGGTATAGCATCAATCAAAGAATCTTGAGCTTCAATAACAATCTCTCCATTATAGGAAAGAAGGTAGCTAAAGAAAAGGACAGCTTGTTCCCTGATATCATCTTCCTCCTCAAATCTAGTCCCATTAGAAACAATATGAGTGATTCTGTTAGCAGCCCTATGTTTCGAGGCAGACAGATGAAAGAATCTAGAATTCCTATCTCCCTCAGTCAACCAAGACACCCTAGATCTTTGTCGCCAAAACACTTCCTCTTTAGCAATGATGTCATGCAATTGAATGAGAAGTTCATTTTCCTTTTCTCTATAATTTTCAATGTATCCCCATTTCTGGATTTTAACTTGAATCTCCTGAATTTTGCCCTGAATTTCCATTTTAGAGCCAAAAATATTCCCAAAAGCATCCTTTTTCCACCTTCGCACATTAGTTTTCACTTCCTTTAATTTTTTAGCAATCCTGAACATTGCTGTGCCAGAAATATCTATATTCCACCAGCTGCAAATTTCCTCATAAATTCGAGGATGGGAGAGCCAGAATTTTTCAAATCTGAAAGGGAAGTTCTTTTTCACCTTAGTAGGGTCTGCTAAAAGACAAATGGGAAAATGATCAGATCCAACCCTTGACAAGGCTCTCAAAGCACAAAAATAGTCTATAAACCATTGACCAAAAACAAGGGCCCTATCAAGCCTCACTTGGATCAATTCAGGCCCTAATCTCCTATTAGTCCAGGTATAAGAAGCCCCTTGAAGGTCTAAGTCAATCAAGGCATTATTGTTTATGAAGTCGGAAAGGCCAGATTTACTTTCCCAATTGATTTGAGAACCCCCAAATTTCTCAACGTTCAGGAGGGGTGTGTTGAAATCACCCATGACCAGCCAGTGTTCATTGACAAAACATCTTTGAAAACCAGACAACTCTAACCAGAAGGAATTTCTAGCTTTCTTGCAATTCGGGGCATATATATTGGATTGAATCCAGCAAAAATTGTCTCTTATGTGGGTGAATCTAGTGGCCACAACATTACCATTCTCCATTAAGGGCTCACCTTTAATAAACATCTTATTCCAAAAAGTAACTATTCCCCCCGAAGCACCCGCAGAACTATTTCCATGAGCCCCACAATTCTAAATTTTTTTAAGATTTTCTACTTTATCTTTAGGCATTTTAGTTTCTTGAATAAGAAGAATATCGGGTTTGTGGTCCCTAACAAAATTTTGCAAAACATCCTTTTTATAACGGCTATTCAGCCCTCTTATATTCCAAGACATAATTTTTATTTCTTACCTGGGGATTGAAGTATCTCCGAGATGGTCATTTGGATACCATCCGCAATATCCTGAAGGCTACCTTGCTCCCTTTGCCATTTTTTAGATTTTCTTCCCAGGCAAGGCTTGGAAATCCCACAATCGGCCTTGGGTCTAGTTCTGGTGACCATACCACTTGAAGTTTCCTTCAAATTCTTTTTTTCTTTTTTGGACTTTGAGTGTGAGATAACCTCCTCCCACTCGGTTTCATCTTGGCTTTCCAACTCTCTGCCTAAATCCCCATCCTTCTCAGATAACAACCTCTAGTCCCAAGGGAGGGTATCCATTAAACCATTCTTGGTTTATGAAGTATTGAGATTAGGTGTTTTCATATTCATGCTTTGGGTCTCATAAGTATCCTTCACTACTTCCAAATTGGCAATCTCTTGAACCTGAACCCCCTTAGAGCAAGGGTTATCATAAGGAGAATGAAAAGGGGTAGGAATTCCTATCTCCAGGGACAAACCCATAATGGGTATTTCCTCCAGCCCAGGAACATTCATACATCCAGCCGACAGCAGAGGTGAGGATGGAACAAAGCCCATATCTTCATTACTAGTTACAACCTTCTGTAGAGTTTCCTGGGCTCCCTCCTTAGAAGGAATGCCTTCCTTTCTTTCCTCAGGAGGTGAGAACAAATATTTAGGATCCTTAGGAACCTGAGAACAGGTACCTTTTGACTCAGGGCAAGCATCCTTGTTCAAGCATTTATGGGTCTCCTTCAGATCTTGTGGAAAGGTGTATCTTTCAGGAGTCTCCTTCGCATTTGGAATAGGCACATGCTTCACCTCCTCTGATTTTTTTTCCAGACATTCTTAGGGTTGGCTGCCTTCTCCTTTTCACTTTTATTATTTAGCGGGCATTTCTTTTCCCAATGCCTAGATTTTCAGCATTTGAAACAAACAAAGGGTGTTGTTTCGAATTCAATATCTTGCTTCCACACCCCTAACTTAGATTGGATGTCAATCGAAGAGGGGAGATCAACATTTTGAGAAACCCCAACACAGATTCTAGCAAAGACCAAACGCTTTCTTGCCGCGGTCATTGAGTCAATGGACAGAAGTTCTCTGAAAGAGCTAGCAATCCCATTGAAGATATCCGTATTCCAATACTCCAAGGGGAGACTAGGCAATCTGGCCCAAACTAGCACCATTTCAAAGATTGAATCAGATAGATCTACCCTAGAAGACCATTTCTTCAGGGCCAAGGAAGACTTTCTGATAATCCAAGGACCACCACTACGAACAGCCCTAGAATCCTCTTTACAGGTGAACTGAAAAGCAAAAAAACCTCTTGGGAGCGCCACTACCATAACCAGACCACTGGTTTTCCATTTATTCTTAACAAACTCCCTTACCACTTCAATATTAGGTCTAGGACGCAAAAATTTTCCAACCAAAACATTCTCCATCCTAGCAATATTATGGTCTATGATTTCATCCGACACAGAGATAGAAAACTTTCTAGACCCCAGATCAGAAAGGATATGCCGCAGGGAGGTAAAGAAGATTTCTCATTTTGGCTTAAAAGCCAAACAGCAAAGTCCATGATGACTTACGCTTTTCATCCCCACATGACCCGACCTTATCCCGCGACAACTTTGAAATTTGAAGTCCCATCCTTCCACTGGATCACCACGGACTTTATTGTGGGCGTCCTTTTCATCGAACCGACTTACACCTTGGCACCACAAACCTGAAGAGGTCTCAAAACGCTGCACGAATTGCCTTGAGCCCCACCCTCTACAGCGATTCGAAGAAGATTCAAAACCTACCTTTTCCGGCACTTGCTGCGCGCAGGAGTTCTGCTCCCATCATTTCCAAATTGAATATCATGATAGATGGTAGTTATTAATGATCATATTAGAACATAAATTATATATGTGAGCCAAGAGGAGGGTTACAGCTATGACAAAATCCTCATATGATTTGTTGATTCATCTACAGCACGACAATAATTTTCTTCAACAAACCTCAAGAGACTCAAACATTTTCCAAATGAACTGGGCCCCAAGGAAGCATTTTATTCCTTTAACCTGCATATCACAAGACCATTGTCCATCTTCTCCTTATAATTAGTCTTCTGATTCATTAACCATTTTTTTTTTTTTTTCATTGGAACATTCCCAAAGGAATTTTTTTAATTATTCCTTCAACAAAATTGTTTCCTTTTATAATCAATTAGATGCTAGACATCAAATATATCATGATATTTGAAATAACAACTTTGATAGTTAAGAATTCTATTGAACCATTCCAAGATTCCAATTGGGACATATAATAGATGATATAATCTTCCCATTAGCTTTTCTAACAAATTCTTTAAACAAAAGAAAATCGAGGTACATGCTTAGAAAATTACTAATAGTAAAATTTCTTAAAGAGTTTTGATTTCTCTCCTTGCACTCTTCTTGGTGTTACAAAAAAATATGCTTGATTTTTTCTATTAATAACCTACCTTAATGCTACAAAAAGACAATCAATCACATGAATTATCATTCTAGCTTCATTCAATCTAGAATCACTGTATAGGATTATATCACTAGTGAGTTGTTGGTGTTTGTAATGCCCCGCCGTGTGAACCCCAAAGGACAACAAAACACTACAATTTTTTTTTTTGAAAACGAAACATTGCATACGATGGATATGTACATACATTACATGAAAATCAATTATGCAATTACAAAGTCATTCACGTCCTCTGGGGTACACGAAACGGTCACTATGAATCATAATTTTTTATTAAACGAAAGTGAATAAACAACCAAGATTACATAATGATGAGATACAACTATTAATGATCAAAAGAGTGGAAAAGATATTCATCATTTTATTTTAATTTAATTTATAGTTCCATGATACAATTGTGGGACATATTTTCATAGATATAACACATCAAAGATACAATAGTACATTACATAATGCTTCCCTTAGAATAGTGGGATGAGTACATCAAGTACAAGAATAACTACATTAAAGGATAATAAGGTACAAAGTGAGGAAAAATATTCAACAACGTGAAGCTCTAGAAAATCTACGTCCACTTCCACACCACGAACACGACCTGGGAACCCAATGGGGTGCATAGCACATTCCACCCGACCATGTGGACCCAAAGGTCCACCCCCCATGCTAGGAGATGACAAGAAAGGATCCACATCCAAAAATGGTCAAGTAGACAAGGCTAACTCAACACTAACATAAAACAACATCAAACAAGTACAACTTCGCTTGTTTAGGAAACTGTCCCAAACAGTTTCAAAAAAAAGACTCACAACAACAGGGGTGTACCAAGCATAAAGGCCACAAAATTAATACACGTGCGAGGCATGAACCATCTTGCTCATAGTCATAACTAAAGGCAAGGAAAATCATGGAACAAGGTACACCCATTAGAGCTCAAGAAAAAGAATACGATCAATGGATCACAAAGGTCTAATCAAGAGAAAATACAATGCATGAGAGGTTTCCCATTGCCTCAGGAAGCCCAACAACCTACACCCATAACCTATCAAAAGGGAGTGACTTAAACATTTATGGGTTCCCAACTCATCCAAAATATGACAAAAAGAAAGTTGATGCATAAAGTTCAGTAAGAAGCAATTTAAAATAACTAAAGAAGTTATTTAAGCATATTCCCTAAATATTCCAATAAATATCTTAGAACATTTAAACAAACTCTCTTAAGTTCCACTAAGACACCAAGAGCAATAAGTTCCAAAGAAGGTTGAATCACCATTATATTTTTCTAAGGATAAACTCTTAGGAAACATTTTAATAATCAAACATTCAAGTGATAAGTTATAACAAACAATTAAGTCATCACTAACGATTCCTTCACCCACCCATTTTATTTAATTAACAAAAATTAAGCCAACCTAACCTTTAACATAAGTATAAATTAAAGGTAGATTAAAAAGAAATACAACTCCTAATCTATTCCTTATTGTTCACATTTCCCCTTTGATAAAACATGGGGGTACTTTAAATTGGATATTATGAATTGAAAATCATCCTTAGGTGGAAATTATAAAATGTCAAAATAAAATAAAATAAAATGTGCACAATCTCTTGGTTCAACCGTTGATCTTAAGATCATCTCTTTATATATATATAATTAAAACATCTAGTTGACTAACTTGACGAAAGAGAGTACTTACATGACTTAACAACCAATTATATGTAAACAAATAAATTGATATAAAAGACTTCCATTTTACACAAGATACATATATATCTATGATTTTATTTACCACCATCATTATTTATGTATAACTCTTACATATAAATAACATATTTATTTAATTATTTGTTAACTCTTTTTTTAAATTTACACTTATATTCAAATATATATATAACTAATACTCCACTTGGTTAATGACTACATTTACTTATATAATTAATTTATTCACTAAAGAAAGAATTAAAAATAATAAATGAAGAGAAGCTTCCCTTTTCTATCTTTTAGGAATACTAATATTAACTAATATTTAATCTTTTCTTTTATTTCTTTTCACTTATTTATTTATTTATTTCCATGTTAAGCTACTATATTTTCCCTTGTCAAAAAGGAGTAGGAATCACATTTATTTATTTTTTAATGGTTAAATGGACATAGAACTAAGAGCCCTTATTTACAAGGTATGCTCTTTTTTTTAATTTATAAAAGAGGACTTTTAGAGGGGGGTTACGTGGAGCCCTTTATGGGATCTATTAAAGTCTACCCCATGATAATAGGCAGTAAATTAGTTTCAGATCTTATCCTTAGCATGCATTCCCGTAAAACAAGCTATATATATGTATATATATATTTTTTTAAATCCTTATCAATGGCATTCTTTGAAGTTAGCGACTGCCCTAACTTTTCTCATATGTTTTCTTTTATTCAGTTATTGTCCTGCTCTAATATTGCATAAGAATAAAAAGGCGTGATAATTGTTTGGCGTAATGCAAGAAGTAAATATGGTCTCAAGGAATGCAATAAGAGATAGGTACAAATTGGATTTATTGAGGAGACTTTAGAACTTTCAAGCAATTGCATACGACAGGTGACACCAAAGAACAAGGGAGGTTATTTAAACCTTTAAACTTCCTATTGTGTTCCAGTGTTGCGGCTGAGACAGGTTCAAATGAAGCTAGGAGATCTTAAGAGTTCTCCCTCAAATTTGAAAAGGTTCAGGAGCTCCACCCTGAGAACTGTGAAAGCTTAAAAGCTGTAGGCCATATATATGCCAGCAAGAGCAGGCAGAGAAGGCTTTTGGAAATTTTAAGAAAGGCAACTCGTGGAACAGTTGACTGAGATAGTTCTAGTTTCAACTGACCACCTTCCTATGAAAACTCATTCATATTATAATCTTGCACGACCTTATCATAGTATAAGTGATTATGACACATCGGAATGCTACTACATGGCATCAGTCAAGAAAAGCCAGAGGCCACAGGATTTTGTGTTACCATTCTTGGGCTAGGACAGGTTACGAATGGAACAAGAGAGATTATTTAAACCTCTACAACATTCTAATTTCGAGTACTGCAAATGACCAATTGCCAACGAAATCAGAAAGGCCTTTTACACCTCCAAGGTCTTCTGTGTTCAAGTGTTACGGCTGTGACAGGATGCCAATGGTATCAGGAACATTATTCAAAACTTTATACACCCCCTAAGGCCTAACACTGCAGTAATGAAAGATTACCGATGGAATCAAGAGGCTATTTACACCTCTACAGGCTTTGCAAGGAAACGCTCAAATCTTGAAATTATGAAACTCACTGATTCGCATCCTAACATTGTAAGCTTTGCTTGTGTTTTCAGTGTGAGCAGGCTGGCAGGTTAAGAGGATGAGGGCTGCACAACTTCACACAACAACGACCCTTAATGCATTACATAAATAGCGGATTATTAGGTGCGTTGGCTTACCTTTATGCTACTCTGAGATATGAGCTAGGAAGGATAAAGGGTGCCCTGTTGATAAAACCTAGATGTGCACATAATAATCTTGGCTGAAATTTACTTTTCTTTAATAGACATGCTCTAACACCTTTGTCAAGCCTTACTTTCAGGCTGCAAATTCGCCAACTAGGAGAAGTGAAAGGTCATAATCAGAGAGAGAGTTTGGGGAAGACCCCAACACCATGGTAGCAGGAAGAATGCAAGAACATGCATGTGAAACTGAATAACAGAATCCCTCAAAGACTTGTGGTCAGGCAGAAACCATAACAGCAAACCAACCACCACTATTAATAGAAAACTCAGAATTCTACCGTAAATACAAAGCATGTAGCAAAGAAACAAAATCTATGGCCTATACACATTCAAATGAAACCATGAGCCAAGCTTAGTTTGGTATATCAACATTACTCAAACCTGATTTTGCTATTTCTTTTCCTTCCTTGAATTAGCTGGAGATACTAAGGAAACAGGCCCCCTCTTTTCTTTTCTTTTCTTTTTTCTGCAGATGTGACTGCTAGAAATGTATATCCCCTTATCTTTAAGCACAACTGTCCTTCTGAGAAAAGCATGCAAAGAGTGAAAGTAAGGACCCCGCACCTGTTTCCCCGAA